>JARVGP010000391.1:0-50002 GCA_029876185.1 Mansonella ozzardi | reverse complement strand
TTTCTTGTTAAAAAAAAAAAAAAAAAAAAAAAAAAAAACTGAAATAAGATTTCAGGGCGGATTTAGGAGCGCTATGGATTTTTTGAAATTCACATTTTGCTGCTTACGATTGAACTTTTTAAGAATAAGTTCGCTATTTGAACTTTTCTTTATTCATTTTAATGTGCCGACATTGTTTATTAGGAGAAAAAGTGAGGAATTAATTGAAAGTTCAGTGCCTATTGATTGTTGTTGTTTCTTTTGTAGTGATAGAATTTTGATTCTAATATAATGTAATTCTTTCTGATGAGGAAATATTCTTGTTTATTCTGGTTAGTAATCGATTGAAAGTATAATTGTTTTCGTATTCAGTTTCCGGGAATTTTTTCCAAATAGAAGTCGTGTTATTGTTAAGGAAATGTTCCCTATTAGTTATAGCTTTTTTCTAACTTTATCCGCGAATGAACTTTTTTCGAACTTTTTGGATATTTAATGAAAGTTCGACTTTCGTATAAGTACACTGCATGCAATTAGAGTATTTTCCTAATACGCTTTCATTTAAAATATTCACTTGAACCTATAATGGAACAGGAAAAGTGTAAAATTAAAAATAAACTTTTACGTACACTGCGTAACATGTTATTGAAATTCATCTAGAATTTGAACTAAATATGAAACGTAGTCTTTGGTAAATTCAATCACACAACATCAGTTCAAGGTTTCTTTATGCTTGGGCTGTTCCATTATATTTTTCATCCATTTAATGATGCTCTATTTGAATGAATAGATTGCACTATTGGAATGATTGCAACAGCATCCCAGTTGGTATTTTTGAGAGCTATATTCCACTGAAAAATCAAATAAAAGCATTGAGATTGAAAACTAAGAGATTAGCTTAATCACAGCGACTGAAGTTCCACCATTATTTAATATATTTAATTGATTACTAATTTGCTCATTTGTAAAGTATTCTATATATAATGTTGTCTGTAGTATATATTTTTACCAATGATTCATGTAAAAGCATAAATTGCTATTGATGCAGTTTACATTTTTTTAATGAATTATGGACTCCGAAAGTTTAAAACTAAAGATTAAAGATTGTATTCGCTTTTATAAAGAATAACGAGCGAACAAATACTAAATGCATTATTATTTGTTTTTATTTGTGAAAGCTTTCGATACTTTTTCAAACTTTGGATGATTTATCCTAGGAACTTTTTTGCTATATGATACTCGATATTGTGATGTTTGTTATGTGATACTGATTAACATATTACAATGTACATCATATTACAGCATTTTACATATATATTATATGAACTTTCGTTACTTTTTTAATCTATGAACTTTGGTTATTTTTCGCTTTCATTTAAATGTATTACGTCGATAGTTCAACCGTGTAGATTCTTTTTTTTTATCTTTTAAGCTTAACATTTCCTCTCATTTCAGAATTGGTTGTTATCCATATATCAAATATCATTGCACGAAAGCACCGTGGAAGGATTTTAGCACTGAAAACTGGTTATATAAATTTATTACAGTGTTGAATTGCGGTAAGTTGTTTTTTCCAGTTGATTGATGTTTCTGAATTATATGGCAGATTCAGTTGAAAAAATTTTAAATTTCTACTAAAAAAGATGCATGTCTGCATTGATAAAAAAGATTACGTTTTTGTTAATATTTTCAACTCAATGCTTTTGTAAAAGTATTTTGCAGGATTGCCTTGTCTGCTTTACGGATTAACGGCACAAGCTTTTATCCAGCATACTGATTATATTGTGGACAAAACTACGGGTCAAAAGGTTGCAATCAAATTTTTGCTGAAAGAATTTCACAGTTGAGGTAATTTGTACAAATTTTAAAATAGAGAACATTTCGATGCTTTTTATTATTTCTGCCGCAAAAAATTCTACACCATTCATAATGTGCATGTGAGAAAAAGGAACTCATTTTTATGCGAATGTTTGTGAGAGAGCACTTTCTTGTATTTATTGGTACAGCTAAGCAACGTTCACTCTGGCTGTCAGACATTGCCTTTTTCGACCTTCTTCGTAGGCCTGTTATTCCTTTTCTCCAATGTTTTATTTGTTCCATAGTTGAAATCCTGAAATTTTATTGGAATGTGTTCGTGACATAAATGATCGAGATTTCGTTTAACCTTAAAAAAAAATCTTTACATACACTTTCAAGAACAAGTATCTGTAGTACGAAAGTTTTCAAAGAATTGTTTTCGGATGGGATTGGATTTCTTCAACGATTTTTCAATTTAAAATCTTATTTTCATTTGATTTGCAACTTATGCTTATAAAAACAGTTTTTGTTTTTTGTTTTCCCTGGAGTTTGATTTCATATTTGTTGATGGGCCAGATATGTTTTTACTATGAAGGCACGCGTATAATATATTTAAAAAAAGCATTTAATTGTCTGGAAGGTTCAATATTGTTATGTTATTAAATAGGACTTCCAAGTCAATATCAAAAGATAAGCGTTGCTTGAAGTGTGGTTAAATCGTCGGGATAGTTTAGTTTTTTCTCAGGTGGAATTTTAATTAGATCTTCTTTATTGATCAAATGAATCTTTAGTATGAGGAAATAGTATATGTCTGTTACCGCTTTTGATAAGAAGTATTTTTTGATAAGAAATGTTAAATTGAAATAAAAATCAATTATGTAAACTTCTAGATTACAGTACAAATAGGTCAAGAATGAGATTTATTGTGATCAAATAATATAATTGAACAATACACAAAATAAGGGCATTGTAATCGATGTATCGTAAGCACAGCTGTTTCTGACACAAAGTATCAAAAATTTTAATTCTAGGAAGTTTATATATAGATTGTTTGCAGTTGAACCAATCAGATTATTGGGAATTACAAACAAGAGTGTTTATAAGGTTAAAGTGTCTGTTTATATATTGGTGAATGCTTAAAACGAAGGAGTAAATTGTAACAGTGGGATATTTTGTCTAATTAGACATGGTGTTTTGAAGATCAATAATAAACAAGGATGTTTCAAGTGTTTACATATTTTCAAAAATGGACCCAAATATATAAGCATTTGCTAACAAAATATTTCATCACACAGTATGGCAGAATCTCATAAATCTTATTTCATCGAAATAATTGTTCATCGTTTTCCTGACATTTGTATCAATTATAGAAGTCAGAGGATTTACTTATGAGAATCTATCTGAAAATTAATATTTGTTACTATTCAGCAATTCTTCCATATATTTTCTGTATATCTTTATTTCAATGTTTGTATTATTCTCACTTTTTTTTTTCTTTCAGGTTGACGAAATTGCGATTGTTAGATGCCTTCTCCATTAGAATATCGACCAACTCCACATCTTATTCTTATCATTTTTTTTGTCATCTTTCCGCTTATATATTTATTCGGTCGTCTGTTAATTATAATATTTTTTGCACTGGGATCTGTTCTTAAACCTCTGTACTCACTAGTTTTGGGATTATTATATGGGAATGAATTGATTCATCCATGTTCTACTCGAATAAAGGCAGATGCAATGCGGGATACAAAGATAAAACAATCTTCGGATGAACAGGTAAACATTGACATTAAGATAGATGTTCGTTTATATGAAATTGGCTGAGCATTTGTTTCAGAAAAGAAAGACTTTCGCATAATCCTTATTTTTTCTTTTTTTTTTTTTTTGGAAGTGTTTACTAATTTATCACTTGTGTAAAATAGATTTTTATGAAAATTGTAATCCGGTGAGAGAACGTTATTTAAACTGTTTATTTGCAGCTTATTGATGAATATAATATGGAAGATGAACTGATCAGCGCAGGCGAAAGTAGTGATGAATATACAGAAGTGCAACCTATAAGTTCAACTACTCCAATCCAATCGTATGGTAACTTGTCTTGTGTTCCAATTCTCTGGCTTTAACTCCCTCCACTTCGGATCTCTCCAATAATTCATAGATTCTCGTTTTAGGACTAACTTCACGACTAACTTTACAAATTTGTTTTCTTGTTGTTCGCTAACATTGGATTGAAACTGTTACCTTGGTGTTACTATTCTAACAATGTTTTAAATTGGGAGAAACTTCATTTTATCTTCGGTTTTAAAAGATACCGAGTTTATAATCACTTTGTGCATTGCAGAAAATATTTTAGAGATTTTGCAATTCTGAATATTTTAGAAGATCGTAATTCAGTTGATTCTGGTAATGAAGAATCAGTATTTTCTGCAAGCTCAACAGCGACAAATGATACCAGTCGGAGCTTGAACGTACTGAAATTTCTGCAAAATAATAATACTTGTAAGGAAAGGATGTGCTGGGAGCAACAAAGTAATGCTTTTCAAATGAATAGCAGTAGTCGAAAGCAACTTAACAGAACGGAAATTTTATAATTAAGATTATTGTATATGTAACTTTCAGAAAGCTTTAATAAGTTCTTGCGTATTTATCGAAAATAATTTTTAAGTTTGCGATATATCCGATACATTCTTTGCTGAAAATCTTAATAAGATAAATAGTTGCTATTTGTAGTTTTCAGGATTTAGCTTGACTACAGGTAGATTCGTTGGCATCTCATGAAATAATATTTCAGCATCTCAGCAAAATAGAATTCCATCCGAAGAAACTGCATGAATGAGAAAACGATCAGCATCTGCGCACGTATAAATAGGATAAATGAAAAACTGTACGGTTACATTGACTTTTGCTCCATGATAGCTAATTTTTTCATTCTCTTGCGGCAATTAAAAATATAATGATCTCTTGTGTATGATATGTTTCATTTCTTAATAAAGATATTTTATATGTTGTCGTGATTTTAAACCGTAGGAGAGATAGAAAAATATTCACGGAGTTTAAAAAAGTTGAGCGCCACAATACGGGGGTCACCAGAGGAATAGAGTTCAAATGCTTGTCATCCAATTGGATTTATGACTGCATATGCTTTTTAAAAAAAAAAAAAGGAATTGGAGCTATATAAATTGTGTTTCTGCATATTTTCCTAGTGATTTCATTATTGATTGCTGGGAAGCAAATATTCCGATTTTTGAACCACTCGAGTATTATTAAAGGGTAAGGTCGCTTGTTTTCAGTAAATGAAATATTATTTGACAACTTTGAGAATACGAATTAAAAAGATGTAATTAATCTGCTATAAAAGCTTAATTGGATAATTTGTCGATCTCAAGATCTCGTTGCATAGTCATAAGTTTTGAAGAGTCTATTATTGATCCAGTAAGTTTACCCCGTATGTTAGCAAATAAGGTCTATTTCCCGAGGAATCTCTTGAGCTCTAAATATTGGAGATATTAAAATCTACCATAGATTCCGAAAGCATCACATCAACTGATAAAATTCTTGTGATCGCTTCTATCGCATGAGTTTTCGCAATTAACTTGCAGTGAGAGATATCCTTCGATTCAAAAAAAAAAAAAAAAAAATCCTCTTGAAATAGTGAGAAATATACAAATGCATAAAGAAATAGACTGAAGAATACTGCAAATTATAGCAAAGATAAAAAGCCCAAGAAATGATTTGTTCGAAGAATAGGCAGAAATTTCCAACAAAGGAATACAATTCGATGAAAGAAAAAGTAGATCGAGAGGGTACGAGGTTATGCCAATTGAGAAAATCCCAAAAATAAAGTTCTATCAAAATCATCCAAAGAGTATTAAATCTCAGTATATAGATGATCAAATTACTCCAGAAAAGGGGATCTTTAGAAAGTAACAAGCTGTTAAACAAAAATAAATAAATACAACAATCCTTTGATGTAATCAATAATTTCTTGACCACCAAGTTTAGATTCACCATAAAGACGGTCAACGAATGAGATTGGCACTTCTCCTATGCGATAATTCAATTTTTTTGCACGAAACATCATTTCCATCTGAGAAAAAAATTGTTAACCACTTAAAATGGCTCCACTAATCAATACTTTTATGAGCGCTAAACCTATGAAACCAAATTTAATTTCAAAGTTGCATTAGGAAATGGTCTAGAAATTTCTACTCAAAGTGAAGTTTAAATTAACCTGAAACACATATCCCTTTGAGACACTGTCAGCAATTAACCGTGCTAGAACATCCTTGCGATACAGACGAAAAGAACCAGTTAAATCAGAAACTCCAGGTCGAAGCAAAAACTAAAATGAGGAAATAGACAATTACTGTAAAAAATTCCGCTATTTATTAAAAAAACGAACCTGAGCTAGAAAGTTAGCACCACGACTGATAAATTTTCGTTTGAGATCCCAACCCGAAACACCACCGCCACGGGCATAACGTGTGCCCGTTACAATGTCGTACTGAAAATAGTAAGATTTTAAAAAAAAGAAGACTTTTCACTGTAGATTCGTTGAAGTTAAATTTATGGATTGCGCTGAAGAAATTTGGGAAAACTTTTCATTAATTTTGCGTGATTTTAACTGCCTTGAAAGTACTTAGAAAATACATTTTTAATAAGGCTTCATACTTTGTTATTAATCCATATTCAGGTAAAATTAGAATAATAAGGTGGACTGGAGTTAGAATAAATTATATAGAATATTATTAATTTTTAATTCCTTATAACAGATTTATGTTGTGTCATACAGTCTCACCAAATATATTACGCTGAATGATTTGAAACTGCATGAAGTTTGTCAAAGTACTATAATTTGCCAAAATACTACACCTCATCCAGAATACTACAACTCGTCCAGTGCTACAACTAACAGGATAAGTTATTAATTAATGTAAAAAATCAACATTTTTATGTTGTTGCAGTTTGATCATTTCAGGAATGAATTTTGGATGATGAGATAGGTCAGCGTCCATCAGGATGACATAATCACCTTGAGCAAATTGCAATCCGTGCATGTAAGCGGTTCCAAGACCTACAAATAGCAAAACCTTGCTTTAACAAATATGATAAAACCAAAATAATTTCACTCAACTCATCACTTCTAGAACATAAATATTTGAAAGGATATGCACAATAAGTGGAAGCATACCTAATTTCCCTTCTCTAGGCTTTAAGATAATCTTGTCGCTGCCAAATTCATTTTCTAACTTTTTAGCCACATCCATTGTTCCGTCTGGACTGTTGTCATCAATAATGATTACCTTTGAAAATTAATCGTGCAGTACCAAAGAAAATTTTAAAACTTTAATTCTGTAGAAACACCAAATTTTCTTATAAAATTAATATGAATACCTCATAGGAGAATCCAGCCTCTTTCATATATTTTTCGATCAGCCAAACACATATTGGTAAATTCTCTTTTTCGTTGTATGTTGGCAGTAGAATTGTATATTTCGAATTGATTCCATCATCCGACATTCGTAAATTTCAATTCAACTAAATGTTAATAGTAATTTGAACAAAGTCAAATACGTTGATTACATCCTAACATAACTGTAAAGATAGCATAAAAGTTCTGCAAAAATTGCAGTGAAACTTCTAAAATCCTCGCTTTCATTGAAATAAGGCTGGCAAAACTATGAAGTGTCGACATACAAATAAGCAGACGAAACAAAGAACAGTATTTTTCTTTATGCGTATAAAATTATCAACAACGAAATCGAAATTATAATATTAATGAAGCAAAATAAAAACGATTTAAAGTGATCAGCGAGCAAAACTGTCATTTCTTGGAATAGCAATAACGTAAAATAAATTACAGAACATAAATTTTTAAAAATGTCTGACTATACATGAAAAAATTAGAAAATGATGAAAGCAACTGTTTCTAAAACGAAAAAATTGTGAACGAAACCAAGGAAAAGATTTTATGAAAATTACAAAAAAACATTATTTACAAACAATAACAGGAAGCGAATGATTCAAAGGTGCAAATGATATTTTCGGATACCTGAATACGAATAATATAAGATCTAGAATCTACGCTAGTATCTTAAAAATTTAACGTTCCTTTCCAGAGAAAGATTCTTCCAGTCTGAAGACAAAATATTTGCATTCACAACACAAATCATCATCAAGTCTCAAGCTTAGTTTTGAGTGGCCACAAATAGCATCAAACATATCATTTCCACGTATTCATTTCCATGCTCGCTATTGACGACCAAACAAACGAACTTTTATTTTATCAATTCTCAGCATACCAAAAACTGCATGTTACTTACGGTTTTTTTACGCTCTTTCGCCACAAGTCAATATACTCGTCAGCATTAAATCTCACGGTTTCCTGCTTTTTCTAAAAATTGAAATTTAATGTTAATAATATCGTTTACAGATGATAATACAATTTCAAAATTCTTAGAAAAAAGAAAAAAAAATATTAAAAAATTGTAAAGATCCTTATTTACTACTGTTTTAATTTCCAGCAAATTACAGTTTTTAAACCTGAAAAATTACAAAAATGCTCCAATTACAGAATTGAAAATAGAAGTAAAATTTTCCCAAATTTCACTGTTAAGCTTACCACATATTTCATAGTCCTATGTCGCTTCATTTCCAGAAGTCGACGTTCCTCATCTGTTAAAGCATCCAAATTAAAAGGCATCTGAATCAAATCCAATGGTTCTGCAGCTCGTATCCGAATCGTCGATCCATCTGGTTGGAGTAGCTGAATGAAACAAAATAAGCTTGTGAAATTATGAATATTTAGATTGTTATTTTACAATACAAATTACCAAATTACTATATTAACGTAATAATTCAATGTTACATAAATGAAAAATTTGGATATTTTTTCAATAAATTGCTAACATACTTAATAAATTGATATTTACAAAATAAACTAAAAGATAATGAAATTAATTACAGTAACGAAATATTGTCGAACATATTTGGCACGTTTTATTCGAGAAATTGCTGCACGATGAGCATTGGAACGATCTGAAAAATGAAGAAAATATAGAAATAGAAATGATAGAAGATATCATCAAAAATGTAAAATTTACAATGATTGTTAACAAATTTCAAATTGTTAATTTCAAATTACTTTTTATCAGTGGAAAATGAATCGATAAGTGAGCAGAATGACCAGAGTAATGGAAAGAATAGATGAAAGTACCTGAACGATACAAAGTTTTAACAGTGGAAAGCAAAGGAATCATTTGAATTGATGTCGCATTCTTCAACAACTTTAACATCTTAAATTCAACAAAATTATTTTACAGCATGAATTTGAGAGAATTGCAAGATAGTTACACTTCACATGTATCAATGTTGTAAGAGAACTAGAAAACCTCAATATAACAATAGCTTAAAATGATGCTTGATCGATATGATGTAGCCCGAAATGATGTTTGATCGATATGATGTACCCTAAGAGACACTGTTATATCGGAAGTGGTTCACAAACTATCGTAGATTGTTGGAACATATACAACTATTCAAACGTAACATCAAAATACATATGAGAGAGTAGAGTAATGAGGAGAGTGGAAGAATATGGGAAATTCTGGAACAGTATACGGTAAATAAAAGTAGCACCAAGGTAACGGTAGAGAAATGAAAGGGAATAAGAGTGATATGGTGTGTATCTTTGACTGAAAATATAGTTATACAGGTAGAAGTAATGGATGTGAAAAGACAAGAAATCATACAGTGAGAAACACTGAGAGATGATCAATCGAAGGATTCATCCGGGATATTCCTTATCTAAAACTTCCTATAAAAAGTTTCAGGTTGAATAAGAAGGCTTACTCGTTGCACCAATAACGATACTTCTCTAATCACATAGATTATTCACGTGAATGACGTACATATATACGCATCACATATATGTCATTCACTGCTGTAATAATTATCACACTTGCTTTACACGCAGAAGATCAGTGGTTCGTACTAGAACAATGTTAACAATCTAATCAACGAGTTATACATTTTTTATTTCATTTAAAATTCTAATTTTAAAATCCATTACTCTTTTTTGATAGTGGCCTAATTGGGCTCTTTTTTTTTTTTTTTGCTAGATTATTATTCCAAAATATAGATTTATAATGTTAGTAATTGTGGAAATAATAAGATATACTTTTAGTTTCTTCGAGAAAAGAATTTTAAATTGAAACATTTTTGTCTCCAAACTAAAATGTTTGTTTTCATAATCAATGGTTGAAATCAATTGAAATTAAAACATTTAATGATTTAATTCAAATTTATTCAACAAATATGCAATCAAATGATTTGATATGAAGGATAAGAATATAAGTCAAAGTAGGTACTATCACATAAATGAAACTACTAGATTATTTGCTGATCCAAAATATTTGCACTATGTCTCTTCGTAGTCGAATATTGAATTTATTCCAATATGGTTCGGATAAAACGCAGAAGAACGGTGCGAACTTTCTCCTTGTGACAATAAATATGAGTCGTATTTGGTCGGATATGTATTGTGATTCTGATGACGGAATGGTAACTATGGAGGGATAGAAACTTAAGGTTAACGTTACTGGCTTGTTGGTAAAAGCAATTCGTTGTTTCCCGCGTTTCCGCGAATTATTGCATAGTTATATCTATGTCTTTTATATTACTTTTTGCTTGATTTTTTCAGTTGCTTTATTATATAATAATTTATTGTTTAGCCTTTTAATGATTTTCTTAATCATTTCTGTATTGTTAATTATTGGGGAATTCTTTCGATTGTTATTAAGTCAAATGAAGCTTAAGTCATTGAAAATGAGTTAGTTAGATATGTCAGTTTGAAGCGTATATATATTTGCTAGTAAATACAGGCAAATATATATGCTAAAAACACACATTAAAACAAGTACTGTAAGAATAAATATTTTAAAGTAGTTAGATAATGCATTCGTTATTTTGCATTTTCAGATTTCTGTTTTAATTTCAAAAATTTTAGTGTCGGAGCAAACTGCAGATCTCGACTGAAAAGTAGTATTCTCAGGCTTAACGTGTCAAAATTTCAATGTCGCAGTTTGGCCCAAAGAATCCAGCTGCTTGGGCTCGACCGCCAGGTAATTTTCGTCTTGTTCGTTTGAACAATTCAGAATTTGCAAGATAAATTATGAATACAGCACTTTTTTTCCACATCTGGAAATTTGGTAGAATTTCTTGCCTATTATGTGTTTTCAGTGCGTTTCCATAAGATAGATATCTTTTGCTTATTTTGAGAAACAGTACTGTTATTTTGTGAGCATTTCGTGGAATTGCTATCAAATCAAATTTCAAATGTTTATTTGTAACATTTAAAATTTGGTTTATCATTGTGAACACATTAAGTATGATGGTAATACTTATATAACCTTTGAATCTTAATAGTTGAGAAAATCCCGAGGAAAAACTAATCATTCTATAATGTAAATATAATTTTCATTTAACAATAACGCATTTTTCAAATGAAATTTTGAGTTTAGAGAGAGAGCAAAAAACAGTCTGAGTGACTTAGTTTTGCAAGTAAAACGTCTTTGATCGTAAATATTTAACTTTCAGATAGCAACGGATTACTTTTAATTAAATTATTGCAGGAGCAAATCAACAGCTCAACGCTGGTCTATTCCAGAACCCATTAATTGGTGCTCAGCCGTTTGCACAGATGGGTATGATCAATGCTGCTGCTTTCTCTCAGCAAGCAGTAGGTAACATGGGCATGAATTTGGGTATGTTGCAAACACCATCGCAAACAATTCGTATGCAAACCCAGCAGCAGGTAACTAGAATTTCGATTCATTTGGTGATTTATAATTCCATCCAAGCAAAAATCAGTGTTTTTAGCGCATTATCTCGACATTAATAGGTTTAGTCCAGTCTCTTACTCTGAGCAGGTACTTTGTTCCCTGTATTATTTGATAGGTCGAGCTTAAAAGACTTGAAAAAAAAATTTTTTTTTTTAAATTTTGCAAAGAAAAAAATCATTACTATGAAATCTTCAATTTTTTTTTTTTGACGTTATTAGAGAGGCTATGGTTATGGATATGATATGTTGAGATTTAGTAAGGCATACTTCAGTGAATTTGCTAATCGCAGTATTACAATAAGTTCTATTTATGAATTATATGTTATTGCGGTAGTGCAGAATTTTCAGCAAAAGAACCGTACGTTCTCGGGTGTGGTTACAAAAATGCATGACAATTATGGATTTATCGATGATGATGTTTTCTTCCAAATAAGGTGTGTGTGAATTAAATATTTTTCACAATACTGAATTATAAAAATTATATGATTTTATATGGTTTTTATTCATATGTAGTAAATCTGCATTGTTTCCTGGATATAAAAAACATTGATTTTCTGACATATTTGGGATTGATTTCGCTGTTTCGTTCTACAAATCATTAAAATTATATGGACCAGAATGATTCGATATCTAGAAAATAATAAAGCAGATTGATTTGTTTTCATTATTTGCTGCTGGTATATATCTGTTAACTTACGAAGTCCGTTTTAGTCATCTCTTTGATTTGTTCAAATAATTTTGTCTTCAAAATTTTTGATAGTGATTTAAAATTTTCCATACCATAGTCAAATTTTTAGTAACGTTCGCGGCGCCTTACCGCGAACAGGTGATCGAGTTATGGTCGAGGCATCGTATAATCCGTCTATGCCGTTTAAATGGAATGCATATCGAGTTCAGTTAATTGGCGATAAAGGTGGACCAGGTGGAGGACCATCTACTCATACACCTCCAGACCGTGGCCGACAACCGATGGTCGTCCGTGGAATGATACCCGGTGAACAAAGTTGGACAGGAAAAACTCTTGAGAAACCACAAGCTGTTACTCATATAAATGATTCTCGTTCACGTGATTTCCGAGCATGTAATTTTTTGAATCTATTGTAGATTTATCAAGAGAGTTCTTAAAACTTCTATTATTATTTTGAATTTTTTGAATTGAAAGAAATCTCCGTACTTTCGGGTAGTATCATCGAACAATTCGCATTTTATTGTTGTAGATAATAAGCTAAATTATATATTTGTAGCTCCACGCACTCGTTCACCGCTTGGAGCAAGTCGACATCGTTCTCCTCGAGGTGGACCATGTGGTCCACCGGCATTGGTGCAAGATATGAGACGTCTGAGTCCACCGAGACGTATTTCACCGCCTCGTGGTCTTCCACGACGATCACCTCGAAGGTTTTTTTTCAACAGTGTTCTGTATTTCATTGAATATGTAGGAAGTGTTTTGAAAATCAGTACTCTTATTCTATGGAACTTGTCAAAACTTACAATTGAATATGTAAGCACGACTTGGAGATAGTGCGTAGTTTTTGATTTGGCGATGGGGAACACGACTTAAAGATCGAAATTGTCAACTTTCGAATTCCTGAAGTTGTGTTTTTGTAGAAGTCCACCTCGTGACTATTCGAAAGGTCCAGTGAGTCGTACATCCCCAAAACATTCAACACCGGCACGAAAACATGAAATAAAACGAGAGCACTCAGCTAGTGTTTCGGGACGTAATCGATCTCCCTCACAGAAACATGATCCAGGTACTCACGATAGTTTGTCACCTCCTCGCCGACGTGCTCGCATCATACCGCGTTATCAATGTTACATTCCGAAACCGCTAGTTTTGTAGGTTTATTTTGCAAACCTTTCAATTCCGTTGTTTTTGTTCGGTATCAATTAAATGAATGAAAAATTTTGCAGACATCAGTTTTGTACTTTGATGTTTGAGGTCTTTTTTAGATCTTTGTTCTAATTTGATTTCTCATCTTTTTTTGGTCTTGGTTCTGAGTTATAATCTATTTTTTAATGAAGAAATGGGATGAGGCAAACTGTGATGCAGCTGCGTAAACGTTATCCGTTACTCTACATCCCATCAGATTTTTCCGATGTCAGCATTGAATGGCCAAAAACAACCCCCATCGAAAATCCTATATCGATTTCCACATCACCCATCACTTATCATATTTTGCACAGAGATATCGATTGTCCAAACGAAAATTTGCAAGCTCTGAATCCTCCAGATGCAGATTATCGGTTTTCTGTTAAGGTAAAATTTTACCTTAATTTACTTTTGAATGTCACTGCATGTAACATTTTTCAGAAAATTCAGTTTCACAATTTCTTTGTATCAATGAGATTTTTTCCCTACACTTCCTTTTCAGCAGCATGTTTCAATATCAAAACTTGTGGTTGCTTTTCATGAATAATGCCGTAACGTCTTAGATTTTTCAGGTTGTCCTAATGAGTCATCAGGGCTTATCTCTAGTTCACCAGAAAGCGTTTGGTTTACTAGTTGACGGTTCAGTTGATGAAAACATTGATCCGGCATCATTGAAACGTTGCATAAACTTTGTTGTGGGTGAGAGTTTCTATTAATAACTGAGTTAATTTTTAATAAAATAATTTATTACAATTAGTTGAGGAAATGAATAACATAAAATAGCCGTCAAATTTGCCGGTATCTTGATGTCGGCATCTTGATTTAAAATTNATAATTTATTACAATTAGTTGAGGAAATGAATAACATAAAATAGCCGTCAAATTTGCCGGTATCTTGATGTCGGCATCTTGATTTAAAATTGTTTGTAAGATTTGGTTGTTCTGTTGTTTTGTGCTTTCTTTTTTTATGTCGATTTTATGCTGCTCTGTTTACTTATCATATTAACCAATTCTTTTCTTTTTTTTCATAATGGGAACATTTTTGAGATTGTAGAGTTTGCTTGTATTCAATTCAATTAATTGGTTAGTATTGTAGAAAGTCATTTGCAGGTACACGTAACAAAGAAATGATGGCAATCGGTGGTGCATGGTCACCGTCACTTGACGGTGATAACCCTGAGTCAGATCCACAAGTTTTTGTTCGTACTGCAATTCGGACTGTTCGAGCTTTAATTGGAGTGGACCTTTCTAAATGCCCTAGATGGTATGTTAGAAAAATTATCATGCTGAGCATCGTTGCTTTTCAGTCTTGACGATTCATGAAGGAAATTTTATGTGCTGAATTCCTTTGACATTAGGTTTTTAATAAGCGAACTTGGGAGGATCATAAATTTCCTTCCTTTTTTCCGAAATAAGTCTAAAAAGTACTGGAATAAGGAGCACGTCACGGAAGATCAGAATAGCGATTGAGTTGGTAAGTGCAGATTTTGAGGGGTGAAGTTCTGTATTTCCATGCATAAAGTTACGCATTGCGGTGTCTTCGGTATAGTGACGAAGTACCTGAGAATCTTCTGCTCCATTGTTTTATTTTATTAAATAACTTTGAATTCTAATTCCTATAAAAGCTGTTTTCTTAGAAAATCGTAATGCTTCTATGCGGCAGTGATGCAACGGCTGAATGGAACGGCTGCTGAACATTTTTTTCACTTGCATGACCCAAGTTTCCAGTAGTTTACACAGTTCAGTTCACATTATGCAGCTTTGACCTTTTACAAGGATAAGAAGCTGTGTTTGTGAAATTTTACAAAGCTTTAAACTTAACTAAGGTGTAAATTCTGCATAATCAATCTTATCAGGTAGATCTAGTGTGTAATTTCAACTTTTTTTGGAGAAAAGGGAAAAGATGGAGGCATCATTGTAGTGATAAGCTGAAACAAAGTTTTGAGAAACCACTGTGAACCCTCAGGTACAAAATGGCGGAGATTCGTTATTATCGTGCTGAGAAAGATCGAATGGATACATGCTGCCTGTTTTTGCCGGACACCAGTGGTTTGATGCCTACCGAAGATTGCTATCAACAGTTGCTGGTTATGCTAAAGGATCAACTTGGGAACAAACTTGCTGCTGTAGATGCTCAAAAATTCGTTCTACCATCCACTGTAGCTGCTATTGCTACAGATTCTGGAGATGCTGGGGAGGGAACTACAGCTACGACCGAGCCGATGGCTCCAGTTGGTGATGCTCAACAGCAATCGCAGCAGGAACAACGGCAAATTGATGACAACAAGGAGCAGGTGAAAACACCTAATAAAAAAAGAAAAGAAAGAACAAAACACCGTTCACTTTCAATTTTTTAATTTTTATCCGTATTAATATTTATCTAAGTTTGTATGTGATTTGCTTGGTTTTCTACTTTTTGTTTCATTTCGTTTTACTTTAAATTCCTGTCCAGTTTGGTTCGTTTCACTTTCCAGTTTTACATTGTTCTACAGTAAATTACTGGAAGTAAGCAATCGTGTTTTGTTCAGATATTCGTAAAAAACACTGGTCAGTTTGTTCGGCGAGTGTCTTCGTGTATTCTTGTCTCATTATGTGTCGCTACAATCAAAATTTTCAGATTTAACAGCTAGGACTGAAAAATTATCTGCTTTAGGTTTTCGCATGCTTCGCACTTTTTTTTTAAATAAAAATATGGTAAAGCTGATTTAACTGGTGGCTGTAGCTTTGATAAATATACGATTTTTGGGCTATAGCATTTAAATACGTCTAGAAAATTTTCTTTCCCCTCTAGGATTTTTTGATAGCTTGTCAGCGGATTATTGATAGCATACATTTTCTTTCGTGGGATATCAATATTGCTATTATTTTTTATCGGTTTGATCGTTTTAGGTGCAGGAAGTGGAAGAAGAAGATGATGAAGATTTAAATCCAACTCACTGGTCTAAATTGGATGTTCGAACTATGAAAGTTGGTTATCATCTTATTTTCATTCACTTTTGTGGAAAGATGCGCAAGAAATTTTAAAAATGGCACAATGTGCAATATCTATAACGAATGTTAACAAGATTTGTATTCATTGTACTCTTCGTTTATGCTTTATTTTTTTCCTGAACCAATCTGTTTTTTCACTTCCATATTTTTATTTCTTTTTGCTTCCCCTGCAAAAAAAAACCTTTGTTTTTGGTTGCNAATGTGCAATATCTATAACGAATGTTAACAAGATTTGTATTCATTGTACTCTTCGTTTATGCTTTGTTTTTTTCCTGAACCAATCTGTTTTTTCACTTCCATATTTTTATTTCTTTTTGCTTCCCCTGCAAAAAAAAACCTTTGTTTTTGGTTGCATAGTAGATTTTATGAGCAAATGGATGCTTTATTGCCTTAGCTTTGGAATTAATGACACAGAAAGGGATATAAACTTCCAAAAATTCATTTAGAGAAGCTACGTTGACTGTATTTCTTGTTGATTTTTAAATTAATCGTAGCTTATTCGTGAAATGAATTTATGGCTAATCTATTTTAGGTTGCTGAACTGCGACAAGAATTAATGGCCCGCGATTTGGAAACAAAGGGAGTGAAATCTATCTTATGCGCACGACTTCAAGAAGCACTTGATCACGAGAAAACAAAAGACGAAAATAAGGAGGATAAGGTGCTTGTTTGCAGATATTAGAAATACATATCATGAACAAAAAAGAAAAAAAAAATATTTGCAATTTTTTTTGTGGCTTGGATTCGTAGTTATTCGAGGCAATCTAAAATTGTAAATGAGGCTACATCCTAGCTTCATTTGGGAATAACCGGAAAAAAAAAAACTACATATTATCCTTTTATATAGACTGAAATCGTTAAACCTAAAGAAGAAAAAGAAGAAAAGGAACTAACAGATGAAGACAAAAAAGCTGTCGAAAAATTTGTACGTTTCATTTAATATTTATTTGATTGAGAAATTTTTATTAAAAGTTATTTTATTAATACTTTCTGAGCTGCGTTTGCTTTAAAGTTAACGATTCCTTTAATTGTTTTCGCAATAAACAAAGTAATTGACTATATTTTTGCAAATGTGGCATTAGTTTACCATTGCTTGCTACTTCAGTTTGAAAACAGCATTTGGTACCGATCAAAAAAATTATTGTAGTAATGATGGTCTTTGTACGCTAATATGACTAATATTATAGTTATAAATTTCATTTGTTTCCAGGAAAAAGAAAAGAAAGAAAAAAAGGCTTCACTAGAACGTCATTTCACTATTCCAAAAGAGCTAGGAATACTGGTTTATCCGAACCGCATGGCGAAGGGTGGGAAGTTCGATTGTAAAGTAGTCTCTCTTCACACAATGTTAGATTACCGCACTGAAGATAATAAGGAACATTCCTTTGAGGTAAATTTATAATGTTAATTTAAATGTTTAATGTATTTTTTTAATTTGACTACTCACTCAATATTCAGAACAAATCAGATCCAAAAATTTTTTTAGCAAGTTACACAAAAATGTTAGTATTCAGCATGGTAAAATTACAAATTTTTATCTGTGAGCAGTAATATTTATTCTGACATTTGGCATTTTAATTATCAAATAAATTTGCGGAATATATTTTTAATATCGAATCTTGAGTGAGAATTATCAGAACATACTATTAAGAGGAATGATCTTTTCCAGCTGGCAGTTATGGCAGAATGTATTAGTGAAATGCTGGATCGTTCACAGGCATTCGTCGTTTACAAAACACTAAGTTATGCTGTGGATAAAGAGTCAGAGAAGAAACGTCGTGAAGAGGCAAAGCTTGCGGAAATAGGAGTGGAAGGTATTTTTTCGCTTTTATGAGAATGAGTTTTATGCTGAAACCTCAAAAATCTTAATCTAAATTCAAAATGAGCTTGAGGTATAAACTTGGTAATGGTTTCGTTTTTCAGAAGGAACAGAAAGTGTCAAAGGAGATAAAATTGAGAAGTCCGAGGAAGAGAAGAAGAAAGATGATGAAAAGAGAGAAGAAGAGCAAAAAAAAATTCTTGCTGAGACACGGAAGCCAATTGTTATAGATCGGATAGTTTTTCAGGCTTTTGCTCACTTCGACCAGAATCTTTGCGGGTGTGTTTTAAGAATAGAAAGATTACAAAGAAGACTAAATATTCCCTGTGTGCGTGAAAGATTTGTTAGTCAGAAGTCATAGTTTCGATTCACATTTCAAGGTCGCAACGGTTGAGATTATAAAAAATCATAATGAATTTCCAATTTTTCAGGTATATCTTGGAAAAAGATTTTGAGGAAATACTCTTTTCCGTAGGTTTAAACATTTCTCGAGCACAAGTGCAGAAGCTGCTGAAGAGGTATTTGTCGCGCGATCGGATAAGTTATCGCTATTTTACGGATAGCTGGCCAAACAAAGATGGCACTGTGACATACAGACCAGGTGTAATATCGGACCCACCTACTACGGAACAGCTGGCGAAGGGTAGCTCATTTGCAGTTTTTTCTATTTTAAACTGTGAGTGTACTGCCTTCCATAAATGCCCGTCTTGATTTTCACTTACTAATGAAAATTTTGGAATTGTTAAATTTTTTAAGTTGCGTTATATCCCATAACTTGTCTTGTTGTTCAAGGTAATGTACCGAAGGAATCGATAGATACTGACAAAAAGACAGCGAGTGATGTACCGGATATTAGTGCAGCAGGATCTGTAATGTATTTGGGTTCTCTTATGAATATACCGCAAGTTTTAGAGCAGGTTTCAAGGATGGAGGCTGATGCTAATACTGCTTTGCAAAAGGTCGACGTGTTAGAAGCGCAACTAAGTAATTGTTAAGGATTCTTAGTTTTTGAAAAGTTATTTATCAAGTAGTAAAGCTTAGTAGTGATTACATTGCAGTCATGGGTTAATGTTGAATTTTGTTTTACAGAAGATGGTGCAAAGCACATTCAAATAGTAGAGAAAAAGAAAAAAAGATTGGAAGAGGATGTTGAAAAATACCGAAAGCGGTTGCATGATGCAGAAAAGTGTTTAAAGGTTGGCTATTATTCTCTCTTTTTGATTTTCAGAATGATTTTTAAATTATATACTTTTTTTTTTCAAAAAGTAAGAATCTTTAATTAGTTGAGCAATAGCGATTTTTGTTTTTGAAAATAATTCGCCAGCTTGCAGAATTCTGTGGATGATACTGTACAAATGAAAAGTGCGATCCAGGAATTTCGCCGAATCGGCGAGCGGATGATTGGCATGGCCGATAAGCTAATGCCAAATCCAAAAGAAGACGAGAAAATTTCTGAAAAGGATGAGAAAGATATGAAAAAGGAAAAAAAAGATGAAAAGGATGAAAAAAAAATGCCAAAAAAGGTTTTTTGTTGGTCTTTTATTATACTCAGATTCCACGAACTTGTTATACTGCTAAATGGAGAGATGAGAGGATGTTGGGAAATTTAGTTGCTTTTGATACTTCACAAAATTTCAAAAAATTCGTAAAGGAAAGTAGATTTCAGAAAGACTCAGCTCCTACGAAAGTAAATGGTGAAGCTGAGGAAAAGAAAGAACTGCAACTGGTAGATGAAGTTGGTGGAAATGATGTTGGAGACGAACCTATGGAGTCAGATGTTATTGTGCTGTCAGAAGAAGTAGCAGGTGACGAAGAAAAGGATATTAAGAAAGAAACGCTATTATTGCAGAAAACGGATTCTGCAGCTGGCATTGTAGAAACTGATTCTGGTAAAAAGCAATAAATGATAACAAACAATGAACAGAAATGGAAAGTGATTCAATTATTAGCAAGCTGTTTTATAGAATTTATTAATTTTTCAGTTCTTTGAAGTGCCGATTTTGAGGGTAAGAATGGGAATTGTCTTCTGTCACTGAGTTCACAAGCTTGAAAATTTAATGAAATATCACTATCTCTTGTATTTAATATTCTGCAGCTGGCAGTGTCGGTTTTTGTTCGCATTTTTTAATATGTTTTCATTTGTATTTTTTTATTTTCTATGTTGTATCACCATATGATTACTTTACTTTGATATTATCCTTATTTATTTTTTTTTTGCTTCTTTTTTCCATATTGTTCTCTTCGCTTTGACTCTCTGCACTTTTCCGTTTCAAGTTTCAAACTGGGGTGATAATATCACAGAAACGGAAAGATTTAGAAAGTTATAAGGAAACATTTTATATTTTCTGATGGGAGACGAATTTCTAAACCATTTAAATGCGAAATTTTTATAAGGGTTTTTTTCTAACGACAAATGATTTTAGTTATTTTGCATTGTTTCAGATTACTTCATAATGTTTTAATCGTGTTGATAATTTTTTGATAAGTTACCATTATATGCATATTTGATTATTATCGAAATCATGAAATAGAGAAAGAAGCACATGTTGCAGAGAATTTATTACAACACAATTGCATGTCCTACTTTCTACGCCATAATACTCTAATAATGAGTCGCATATAAAGATGAAACTTCTCTATAATGAATAGTGGTGCCAAATGCGTGAAATCGTGGTTGATTGACAGCTCTGATTCGATCTTATGAATCGAGATACTGAAACCATTTTTTTTTTAGCTTGATGTTTGATTTCCGGAAATTTTTATTTTATTTCCGGACTAAATAATCGAGATTAGTCTTTGTTAGCAATCAGGATGAGGAATTGTTGAAAAGTTTGTAAAGTAGCAAAGATTAACAAAAATAGTTTTCCAGTTATGATAAAAAAATAAATAGAAATAAGAAACTTCCGAAAGTTCAATTTAAACCATTGGTAGAAAAAATTTTGTTAGTCCTTGCAGTTGATTTATTGCCAATCTGCCGTAATTTTAATTAGTATGTTAAGATGTGGTGCAAATTGAAATTTATCTAAAATATCATTTGATTAAATGGTAGTGTTGAAATTAAGTTCGATTTGGAAAGTTCTAGTGAAATCAATTAACCTGGCTAAATTAAAAAGGCTCTAATTGAGTATCAGCCGTAGTCAATTATAATAAACAAGATGTATGATTAAGTATTTGGGGAAATTTTCTGGAGTTACCGTAGGGAATTCGTTTAGACTATAATTTGCTTTAAGTTTACGTATATTCAGTTCAGTGAGTTTTCAGTGCAATGATTGAAGTGAAATTTCATTTCTGTTTTTTTCTCTCCATTATCAACTTACCGTTAAGCATAGTACTAATTTGCCTGATACATAAATATCGTAGTACATCAACATGGTAGTAGAAAATGTAAAAAATGCTGTTAGCAACATAAGCACCGTAAACATAACAGTCTTTTCATAAAATATTTAATTGTGAAATATTTCTGTTTTATTAGTTTCATTACTATTTTTTCAATTCTAACCAAATTTAATAATATTTTTTTATCAGTTTGAAATAATTTGATATCATTCAAAATTTTCAAAAAAAAAAAAAAAAATTGAATCAGTCAATTGGTTGTTTGATTGCAATCTGTAAATTAGTATTTAATATTAATAGATCAATAAATAAAATTAGTTTGGTAAATAAGAGAAATGAATAATGATAGATCGTTGGGAGGGAAATAAATTTAAAAAATGATTGTCAAAATTTTGTTAAGTTTTGCACTGATAGATTTGGTAGGTTTAAAGTAAATATGAAAAGTTTATATAATTCAAAAAAATTAACAATTTATTTACATATACCTCCTATCTGTTACAATAGATGTTTACTTTCGTTAACCTACTACTTACTACTTTACGTAGACAAATTAGTAGAAATTCTCTTGTAAAAGAATATTTTGATGCATTTTGTATGGATGGATTATGATTATATTTAGGACATCGATTTCTCTCAAACAAGAGGATATTGTGCAATTGATTATATGTGAAATTGATAGAGATATGAATACAAGGTAAATAAAAGAAGAATGTAAAAACATCTCATTTCATTTTTTAATTTTTGTTTTGAGAATTTAAACTATTTATTATCAATGAATTTTGTTTTTCTTTAAAGCGATTTTGGCATATTCAAAAATAATTACCAATTTTCACCAGAAATTTCTTATCTCATTCGAAAAAAATTATTAATTGTTACTAATGTTCATGCGAAATAATGACTAATTTGTTCCAGAAATTTCTTAATTTTATTGGAATTACATAAAGAAAAATTATTGTTTGTAATTAGATTATTTAATCATGCATGTTTTTTTTTTTTTTTTTTTTGTTGCATATTATCAAATATAATTGTAAAATTGTCACTTTAGAACAAATGTTATTTAGATATAATAGTTATAAAAAAACAACAAATTGATTCATTGTAATAAATTGAATTTAAATTTCACATTTCGATAAATTGAGTAAAATGCTGAATTGAAAAAGTTGAAACTGGAATTTTCTGAGAGAAAAAAAAGTGAAACGAAAACATGTAAAATTTAAGGTGACAGTTATTGATGATAACTTAATAGCTTTACGTCAATACTATCAATATTTTCAATATAGTTATTCTTAGTTCCTCATGTTATCAATGAATATAATAAGAAATAAAGCATGCTGTTTCTCCTCCTTTTTTTTTCTGAATCTTCACCTTATGATTAGGATCTAATTTGGTTCTGATGATTTATGAATTTTATTAATTTCCTAAAAATTCAAATTTTAAACATAAAAGTTGCTAATTCATTTATCACTACTCGCTATTATTTCATTTGTAAATTATTTATGGTAAAAAATGATTGCTTAAAAATAAAGAGAATTTACACAAAAATTTATTGAAATTTCTTCTAAGTTTAATTTTGCAAAAAAAAGAAAAAAAGATTGAATGATGGCAATAAATATTTGTTGTTATTGTTTTGTCACAAATAATTTTTCAAATTGGTTGATAGCTTTTTAAAATAGTTCATTTAAATTTTAGCTTCAAATATAAAAAAATGAAGTCGTAAGTGCGAAAAGAAAAAAAAGATGAAAAATGTTTTTAAAAATTTTTTTTTGTTTCATTTGATTAATGTATATTTTTCAGTGTCGCAGCGATCAATGCTTTTTCATAAAATTAAAAAAAAAAAAAAAAAAAAACAAAATTTTTAATTTCATATGTCTGTAATTTGGATCTTTTTTCCCTGTCACTTTTACATATCATTATCATAATTAGGCTTAATTATTTCATAGGAATAAAGTAAGCAAAAAAAATTGCATAAATGCAATTCTTTTGCATTGACTGTATATTTAGATAGACATTCATAATTATAATATTTACCGTTTATCACCAATGTTAGTTAGACTTTCACTATAGAATTCAAAAAGAAAAAAATTTATTTCATATTTCTGTAATTGAGTCTTTTTGACACACATATAATGCTTATTAATATAATTATATTATATGCCTAATTTATTTCAATCATTCTGCTTCAATTAACTCATTTTCAAAAATTTTTCAAAATTTATTACTACCGTTTCCAGTGTGCAATAATATATTTATTTCGTAAGAATGGAAGCAAATTGAAAATTGCCAAAGATGGCAATTTTACACTGCGCGGACAGATCGCTTATTTCTAATATTGTTATCATCAGCAGTAAATTGGGTTAAAAAATTATTATCCATCATTGATTTACTGATGTTTGATTTGGCGTAATATTTTCAGAGTCGATTAAGAATTGTTATTTCCAAATAATTTATGAATGCATGAAAACATTATCATTCAGTTCTAATTTTAATATAATTCTGTGATTTTATTACTCAGTATAATCTTCTATAATAATACATCTCAAAAATATATTTCCATTTTTATTTTCAATAATTAATTTTCAACCAAATTATATCAATTCAAACGAAATAAACAATTAATTGGAAATGCAAATAAAATTGAGGGAAAATTTTCTTATTCAATTTTTGAAATTATTTAAATATGAGTAATTGTAATTTTAACACATTTATCGGCAAATAAAAATTTTTTCATCTTTTCATAAAATTTCATTTTAAAAAGGAAAGAAACAGTAATTCGATATTAGTTGCATGATCGATACTTGATATTAGTTGCATTTTGCAAAAAAGCAACTAATATGTAATTTGAGATAAAAAAAAAAAAAAAAAAAAACGAACTGACGGAATCAAAAATCCTATGAAAATGAGAAAGATTAAAAAAAAAAAATAAGCTTTTGAAATTTTTTATAACACAGAAAAATTTTCATGAGACAATTTTTTACATTTAATTTTTTTTTTTTTAATTTAATAATTTCTCATATAGTAATTTTCTAGTTGTTTATATTTTTTTAAAAGTTATCAGAAAAAAATATAATCACATATATTTTCTCCTTTATCGACTTTTTTTTAAAATTTATTTATATTAAGAAAGATAATAAATATTTCAAGTTAAAATTATCAATCATCCAATGAGCTTTTTAAGTTAAATTTATTGATTATTTAACAGAGCCTTTCTCTATCAAGATATTAGTCGACCTTTAAAGTCAAAATTATTGATTCAACAAATATAAAACTTATCTAAGTTATCAATCTTGAAAGATATGTTGACAGCGAGTGAGCGAGAGAGAAATTGGACGAATGTTTCCAACCGTACCAGGCAACTCTTGTCACATTTGATACGATAGACTGATTGGTTGACCTAATTTATTTTAAGCATTCCTATGTTGTTTGTATAGTAGCATTCTATGTTTTTATTAAATTTTTTCAAATAATTTACAAATTTTAGTTTTTTTTTTTTCTTTTTTTATTTTATTTATAGCTATGAAATGAAAGTAAAATGCTAAAAGTAAAAAGAAAAATAATATTTAAATTCAATTTGATTCAAATTCAAATTTATTGCTTCTTTTTTGATTTTTTTTTTTTTTCAATCTATAAATTTAAATTTTAAACTTCAATTATAGAAATACAGCCTAGGGGAAAAGAAAAAAAGAATTTCCATATTTGTTATTTATTACATTTCAAATTTATGTCTGAAATTTTTTTTAATTCAAAATTTTACAAACAAAACGGTAGAAAAATAAATATTACATTTATGAAATTAATTTGATCGTAGAAAAGTTTTTATTTGAAATTGTCGAAAAATAATTTGAACATCTGAGCTATAATAAATTATTATCATTTAACTTTTCTCTCCCTTTCCCTCTCTCTCTCTCTCTCCTAACGTTATTAATCAATTACCCTGATCAATAGGTTCAATTGAAAAGGAATTTGACAAATTTCTGTGTGTGTGTGTGTTTGTGTGTGTGTGTGTGTATGTGTGTGTGTGTATGTGTGTGTGTATCGGTGTAATGCTGAATATTTTAATGACTTGACAATAGGATGCGATACACATCAAATTACTGATCACCGATCAGAGTAGTACCTTTCTCTTTCTCTTTCTCTCCTTAATTTTCATTTATCGTATTAATTATAACAAAATTGTTATTTCACCAATTATTATTGTGATTATTATTCTATTTAGAGAATTTTCAATGGACACTACTCTAACTGACCATATTGACCGATGCTCTCTCAAGTATATTCCACATGGATATTTATCTTTTATCAACTAAACTAAATAAATCCATCTATATTTTATCAGATGGCCATCGTATATTGTCACCCAATCCGACAAACTTTGTATACTACTACTACTACTGTGCAAGGTGGTCTATGTATGTATGTATGTATGTGTGTGTATGTATGAACCACATTTATGTGTATGTATGTTTATATTATAAAAGTACGAGCATTGAGCACAGCGTAAAATTCTCATTCTCGTCAATATTAGCTGTATGAGAAGAAAAAGAAATGGTGACAGTGTCCTTGTTGTTGTGAAGTGGTTCATCGACAGATATATATCACACAAGGATATATGCTACTCTTCAATTTTATAGCTTTAAAAAAGACATTATAGAATTTGTTGTATAAAATTTCACTTGCAAAATTTATTCAAACGTTCATTCTAACTATCTATTTATCGAATTCTATTTTAATTATTAACCAATTATTTATCATTTATTGGATATTTATTTATTGATTTAAATTTTTCTACATCTCTAAATGATTGTTTTGCCTAAACTAATTCTATTGCTTTCATTATTTCTTAATTAATTTTATTCAAACAATATTTCCCAGATAATTTTATTTCTTATCAATTAAATTATCTTAATTAGTAACTAATAGTGTAAGTTTCATCTAATCAGCATGATCAATTCAATGTTCATTTTTTTTTTTTTTTTTTGATACATTTACATTGTACTTGTTTTTAGGATTCCTTTACATATTCAACATTCCATTTATTCAATCCTTATTTTCTATGATAAGCCTTAGATTAGGCATAATACAATGAATTGTAGTATAAGTGAAAATTGATATAATTAATTGAGTTGCAGGATTACTTTCAGGAATTATTCAACATAGTAATATGAATGAAAATTATTTTTCTAGATTGAGCTGCAGAATGAATTATCATAGGATTTTGATGAATCATTTGATTCATTTTTCATAGAACAAATAAATCCTTAATTTATCATGAGCAATTCTTTCACTGCAACGATTCGGAAAATTTTATAGTTTACTTTTCTTTTTTTCACTTCAAAATGTTTACTGTTAAATAACACTAAAGAGTATTAAATAATACTAAAGAATATCAGATAACAATAAAGAATATTAAATAATAATAAAGAGTATTAATATGTACTGCTTATTTACTATTTGTTATATTTACTGTTATACATATGTACTGCTATTGTTTATATTTACTGTTAAATTTACTGTTTTTTTTTTTCAAAAAAAAAAAATTATTTTCTATAATCTTATTTGGAAATTTTTTGAGGAATTCTTTTGTGAATACCGATATACCTACTAATAGATATACTTACCAATACATATAACACTTTCATAAACGATTGATCTCTCTATTTGTATTGTAATAACATATTCCGTTGAGCAGTTTTTTTTTTCTGAATGTATATTTTCAATTTGATAGAATTAATTAAAGCTTAAGTGGGAATTAGCTTAAGAAAAGATTTAGCTTGAAAATCATTGGCTTAATGTTAATTTATTTTTGTTCATAACTTTACTGATCTTTAGTCTAAGAAAAGATTTAGTTTAAAGATTATTGGCTTTCTTTTTGTTTATAATTTTATTGATCTTTAGCTTAAGTGTAGAATTTTAGATTTAACTTAAATTAAGGAAATAAATTTTTATTTTATTGAAATTATACCGTCGCTTATAAAATGAGTAATTTCTAAAAAATTTTTTAAGTCCAATTTTTTATGCTTGAATGCATATATTTATGTGTATTTGAAACGTTCCTGTGATGAACTTTTTTTTTTGACCAAAATTTTAAGCTACTTTTAATTCTACTCCTATTCAAATGGAACGAATGATTGCCAAGTAATATAGTATCCTTGTCACTTTTACTTTCAAATCTACAAATGAATATTTTTGCTAGGCTTTCCTTCAAAATTTCCAACATTCCTCAAATCTTCACTTCTCTACTTCTCTTTCTAACTAAAAATTCACTTTCGTCTAGGATAAATTTCATCAATTGAAAGTTGATACATTTATTCCACATGGTGTTTACATTTTCATGAGAATGACGAGTCTACACAATGGATAAATAAAAATTCGGAGGTTTACACATAAATTTAGTGACATGAATCAATATTCCAGTTTTTCTTCGTTATACACTCAATTTTATGGATTTTTTTTTTTTTTCTCTGGATAATAAGCTACATCCTTTTGCTTGGGTGTGAAAGAGAAGAACATTGAATAAAAATTTGCCAAGAAGATGCAAGCATGAATTGCCAAAAGAAATATCACATTAAAGCACAGATATTGGAAGATTTCGATTGAACAATCCTACGGGAAATGCATTTGTTGCGCTCATTTTTTTTCAATTCTTCAGGCGCTTTAAATTTACTTTCCAAATTATTTTTTTTTTTTTTTTTCTTTTTTCTTTTTCAAAAGTTTGTTAACTTTTTTTTTTTAAATCACCCATACTTTCATTTCAATTCTCAGTGGGAGATTTTTTAGCCAATAATCATTTCGTAATTTGTTTCGGAATTCACAGCTGTCATCGCTATTTATCATTCTTTAAATTCGCTTTAAATTTTCAAATAGTTTTTGTTGTTTGTTCAACAATAGCTTAGAATATTTTGCAGCTTACTTGTCATTCTTTAAATTTTTCAAAAGTTTCTGTTGTTTTGTCCAATGATAGCTCAAAAAAAACTGATAGATTTTTTTTTGGTTAAAAAAAAACTACATTGCAATAATTCGAAAGTTTATAACTTTGTAAGTTTTAATTAATTGAGCTTTAATTTCTCCTTTACTTTTTATCTTATATCAATTGCTGTTTCATGTATTTTGCAAAATTTTATTTTCTTTCGTCTCTAACAAGATATATTTCTTCTTTTTCCATTTATCGAATTAAAAATTTCTTCAAAAATACTTTCCGTTTTTTGTGTGGACTGAATTGGCAAATTGACAAAAGCATTTGAGATTGTTTATAAAATTAATTGAAGCTTTGTTATTAAATTTATTTTTTCCAATCTTCATATAAAGTTTACAAAAGAATAAAACTGGTGTCGCAGAACTAGTTTGTTTTTTTGTCCGAAAATATCATTTGGTAATTTTTCGATTCAATTTTATATTCACTTATTTTGCCCATTGGAATTTCAATGCTAGAATTAAATTGTTTGCTTGAATTATTTGAATTTCAAAGCTTTTTTTTTGTTCACATTAAAATTGATTTTTTTTTTTTTTGAACAACAATATTAAGAATTAAATAAATTCTATTCCAGTAGTGCAATTTATCCAATTATTTACGTGGAAGAACTTCTCATTTTAAAAAAGAAAAATTTCATTCAAATTTTAATGTTGAAATCATAAATGTGCTTCCATATAAGAGTTCTGTAATCGCAGTAATACGGCTCTGCGCCTTTCAATTCATTTTTGGTTATTTAATGTTCTTTTTTTGGGAAGTATAGAAATGATTGTTTTTTTTTTTTCACTGTAACTTTTAACTTTGCAAAAATTGCCTTATTTTTTTATTTCTGGTTTTATAGAGATATGATTGCTATTGATTGGTTCCTCTGAGACCTTTTAACAACTGACTGAGTGTTATTACTTAAAATATTTTCTTTTAATGAGATTTTCTTTTTTTCATTTTCTTATGTTATTAATGATTTCTTATATTTATAGTGGCAATTTTAATTGTTTTAGATTGAAAAAATGTTTGATAGTGAAATGCTAAGTGAAAAAATTATGAGACATTTCTTTTGTTTGCAGTGTATTTAAGGTTAATTCGAAATGTTCAGCTTATGAGCTTATGTGTCGTATTTTCCATGAAGTCGAAAAAAAAATGAAAGTAAATATTAAAAGTTTGCTTTTCTTCAAAAATATCATATCATTTGTTGACATAATCTATATGCATATGTAGTTTAGCATTTGTAAGTGATGATGATGATGATGATGATGATGATGATGATGATGATGATGATGATGATGATAATGATGGTGATGGCACTGGTCACTTTTGCCTATCTTCTCTTTTTCTCGATTTTTGCCCATTTACGCAGCATTCATTTTTTTTCGTATCATGAACCAGTAGTAGTTGACAATGCCATATATTATATACAATGCCATATATTATTATATCATTTTCTTCCTGTACTTTTTTTTTTTTATTACTAGACTGATGATTAGCTCTTATATAACTCTATTATTATTACAATGGCTATTTGCTATATTTAAATAATCTTATACTATTATACACATATTGACCACATTTAACTAGCTTCATTGGTATTAACAACATTGAGTATTGACAACATTTAAATAAGTTTACTACTTTTATATGGATATTGGCCATATTTAACTAATTTTATTGCTCTTATATAAGTATTGACTACTTTAATGTTGGGCATTGTTACATTTAATAACTTGTGCTATCACATAGATATTGGATATATTTAGTTAACCTTAGTACTATTATAGGGATCTTTCATCAATGTTTAATCTTTGAATTCAACTTAAATGTGAATTAAATTTAAGTAGGAAACAAAAATGATTAATGTAAAATAAAATTTTTCATAGTGAACATTTGTAGAAATACATTGTATGTGAAATATTAACATCATTTTTAATCATGCCACTTAATTACGCATGCTTGATGATGTTTTCCAGAATTACCAAACTTGGAATTTTTAAAATTGCAGTTTAATTATTCATTAGTATTCATTAGTGGTATCCGACATTTTGGACGGATGGGCTCCTACACATGCAGTCTCTATGTATGTTTGTTTTTTTGAAATTATCTCATTACTATTTGATGTCGATAGGAAAAAAAATTGCTCTAATATTAATTTGTCATGGATATTTCTGCTTTCTGCTTATTATAAGCTGTTCTGCAATTAACAGTGTTAAAATTTATGAATGAAATTTTAAAGAAAAGTTCGATTTCAGTTGAGAGAGTAGTAAATGAAGATGCTGCAACGATTGGTGTTATTGGTGTACAAACGAGGAATGTGTTCACTTGTCCACCTCTTGCCTGTTATCCATTTAATGATACTTCCGAACAGGATCATTTGGTAAGTGGTAAAATAAAGTACTGGAGGATCATATTTTAGGAGAGTGTGTAAAGTTCAGATGATTACATCACATGAAAATAATGTTGACAAATGATAACTTAAATTAGAAAAGGATTTGTATTATTACATTGTGTTAAAGTATGAAAGCTCTTGGCCTGAAGCAAAAAATAAGTTTATCAGTTTTAATATAATATTGTTTCTTTTTAATACAGCATTGCTATTATCTTTCATACTAGGCTAATTTATAATTTCTAGAATATAGACTTTGCTAATTTTGTAATTTACGATCAATGCGATCAAAATTGACTTCAATCCATCACCTTATGATATAAATAAGCCTATTTCAGCTCTTCTAATGTTCAGTCTTTATTAGCATCATCTTTGAAAATTTGGAATATGCTATTGAGTGAAATCCTTACTCTAGGAACAAAACATTGCAGTTATTTCTATTCTTCTTTAATACAAAAAAAAAATATATATATACAATACTATAGTTGTATAAAGCTATCAGTTTAGTAAAAAGCTAACAGTTTAAAAAAAAAAATCTATGCATAATAAGATAATAATAGTGGCATGAAAAACTAATCTACTAAGAATCATGTTACTAAGAATTTAAAAAATTTACCTACATTTGATGAGTTTTGTAAAACCTAAAAACTTTGAGTTTCCTTTTTTCTCTCCTATCTATTTTATTTGCTTCTAATTTAAGCAGTGGAATGGTTCATCAACTTTAATTACAAATTGTATTTCCTTAGCACATGATGAGCGAATTCTTGCATATACAATATCATCTGCTGTTAAACTTGTGGATCTCCAAACTGGTAAATTTTTGTTGTATGTGAAATTTTTTAATAATCAGATTCTATGAATAAGTAATATCTTCATTTACAATCAAATGTGCTAGAATTTTGATAAATGATTTTTTTCTTTTTTTTTTTTAAAGAAATGATACATCAATTGAAAATTTTGCTAATTTATGGCAAAACAACTAGTTTTTATTATTCAGTTTTATTGCAGGATTTATTTAAAAATTACCACTTAATAAATTGAATAATTTTCACATTTGTTTTAATGGATTCCATAGAATTTTTAGTTTTATGAGTAAATTAATAAATTTATCTTGTATTTTACTATTTTTTATCTTAACATGGAAATAACACTCTTAAAGTATTATTTCAGGGCGTGAAATGCGTACATTGGTTGGTCATAAGGGACGAATTAATGCTACAATGCAAAGTAATAGGTAATTGAGTTGGAATTTCTAATTAATTTAACATAAGCATTTGCATTTAAAATCCATGTTCTTGGTTGTACTCTCTCTAAAATTCATGCTCTCTTTTTAGTTGCGATTTCATGGAAAACTTGAATTTCATTGACAGTCTTATTTTTCTAAGATAGCTGAAAATGGTATGTAGTAATTAACAAATGCTACTAGAGGTAGGATTAATAATGACATTAATTTTAGGTCTATGTATTTGTGGGCATCAGCAGCTGCTGATTGCACAGTTACTCTCTGGGATACAAGGCAACATCCAGCTAACGTACAAATACGGCGTTTCGATCGTCCAGTAAAATGTTTATGTTATAGTCCAAATGATGCTTTCATAGCGCTGGGCTCCGATCACTTGTACTTGATGGATCCACGTATCAAAGAGTACCGATCTCTTCCTTCTTCATCTCAGGTTAGTATGATCTTAAAGTTTATTTTCATTTGTAAATTTTTAAATAATTTATTGGTGATTATTGGAACTGAAATTTGTCTTATTATCCGAAAGAGCTAAGCTTAGCTTGTATGCTTAGTAAAATCGTGAGTATGGCGATGATAACTACTAGTCTAATTTGGTAGTGAACTGTAGCTGCAAAGAGTATTGCATAGGAGGAAGAAAAATCGGTTGTTGTATAGTCAAAAAGATAAATCTATTTCTAAATAATATGTATGATGAACAGGTGGTTTCATCATTTTTAGTAATTTTTGAATATTATTGAAGTTTGATTCTTTTCATTAATACAAAAACGTTTGTAAAATGAATTTTTCTTCTGCTTATATCCGAGAACTATTATTTTCCATTTTATGTCAAGACAAAGAGATGTGAAAGTTTATCGAAAATCAAAATTTTATAACAAATTTCGAATTTCTTCCCAACTTTTTTTTTAAATATTTAATAAGACAAATTAATTTTGTTTTTTTTTTGGTTTTTTTGAAAAAGAAAAAGGAAAAATTAATATATAGCTTACTACTATCGAAAATTCTTAAAAAATATCAAGTTATTCAAATTCTGCCAGTTTAATCTATCTTTTCAATACAGGTATTACATGCATGCTTCCATCCTTCGGAATATTTGCTGGCAGTGGGTTCCGAAGATCGATTAGTACGTTTTTGGGATATCGATACTGAAGAATGTGTCTCACAAAGTGATCCGGCAGATGGTACATTGAGAAAAGTTACTTTTCATAATGATGGTTCAGCTCTACTTACGCTTACTGATCGGTTTGTTTTGCAAAAATTTTTTTCCTCTCGTTTTTTCTACTCTTTCGGAATAAAAAAAAATTAAGATCTGTAAGGAAGAATGTAGACAAAAGTTGAAAAAGTTGAGAAAAGTAAACAATTGCTCTTCAAAGATTGTCTTCAAAAAATTTTTGAATAATATAATATCAGTCGTCATTTGACAATGAAAATTTTCTCTAAGTTTATATATTTTTCGCTTAATTAGCTAATTAATGCTAGAGCAAAATTAACAATGTGTACACATATAAAAATCATTTATTTGACAAAATTTTATTATGTACATTGAATTTATTTCTCAACGCAATGCATATTAATTATTTATAATTTTGCAGTAAATGTAGTGCAATTTCATGGGAACCATTTGAAATGCTCGGACAATTTATACTTCCACAGACGAATTACTCCTTAAGTTTGGCAACTTCAGATTCAGAAATTTTTGTTCTCAGGCGATCAGTACTGCTGAGTACTTTATCGTTATTGATGGCTCCTTATGCAGTTAGTATAACTTTCAGTTCATGCAATAATCACAAATACAAAAACTTTTTAAATAATTTAAATAGATGAAATTTTTTTACAATATTTTAAAACAGTTATGAATGATATTAAAGAATAAAGAAGCTACGTACTTTATAGTGGTATCTTTATAAAAAGCATAAAATAATTTTTTTTAAATCATCATTTTCCAAATAGATTACATACATGAAGCATAAAAGCAAATATATTCATTGATTTTCGTTAACAAATTTTGCAATTATTGCTTTAGCGTATAGAAAATTAATTAATTTCCGATTCAATTCGGTTACTATTACAAAAATTATCATCAATAGAAAGTGCTCTTTTCATGGTTCTATTAATTATAATTATAAAAAAATGATAGAATAGGATTTGATAGAGAGAGAGAGAAAGTATAATGAGAGGTCATTTTGAGGGACAGTTGATTTGTAATATATGACAATCAATTATATCATGTATTTAATAGGAAAGAAAATACGGAAGTATTTTAAGAAATATCATTTTTTTTCTCGTCTGATTTATATATTTCTTTTTTTTTTTTGACCTCCTTCCTCATTCCCATTTTGTTACTAGGCAACCAAAGAAATCAAATTTTGTGTGCCTCAATCTAAGTGCATTTAGCATAAATGTTCTGCTGGTATTTCTTTCGAAACAATAATGTTTGTCTTTTTATTTTCTTTATTTGTAAACAAATTCACTGCTATTACCATTTTTCAAAAAATTTTTCAAAAAAAAAATTTGATTTTTTTAACTGTTGACAACAAATGAACATTTTTATATTCTGTAGTATAAACTGTTAAAACATTTTCTTTTCCTGATTATAACCTAAATAATGTTTGATGTTATTCATGGACGAATAAAAAATTTAATGGATACTTTATTTTCAATCTTTAAAAAATTTTTTAAGCTAAGCGAAAGATAATTAGCTATTAAGAGATTATTGATAACTAAAATGTTGATAAAGATTGAAAGAAAAATTAATAGCTTTTTTTTTTTTTTTCATTTTCATGACAACAAAACATTCATGAAGTAATGGAAGAAAGAAAGGAAAGTTATTTAAAAGTTTATTACCCTAGAGTTTCTTTTTTTAATTAAACGATCGGTATCAGTTTTTCTTTTTTTTGTTTTGAAACTAATAATTTGTTGTTGAATCAAACAAACAGTATAGATAAGAACACATTGAGATTATCAATTTATACTCCTGAATAGCTTAAAAGCTAATGGAACTTGCTCAGTAAAGAATTATATGTTAGTATGGATTTCACTTTTTTTTTCCTAATCTTTTTATTTTATTTCAAAAAACTTTTTCTTTTATGTCAAAACTTTTCAGAAACTTCTTACTCAGGTGGAATCACTGGAAAACGAAGATCGAAATGATAAATCAGAAGCAGCAGGAAATAAGCTAGTAGATCTATTGGTGGCAAATTTTGATGATCCAGGTAGGAACGAGTTGGAAAATCAATTACAATCGGATAAAGAACCGGTACAGTACTACGATGATTATAAGGCATTTATACCGACATTTACAGTGCCACGTACACCGCTTTCACAGTCCCCGAGAGTAGTATCACGTACTGAAGTAAGCTTTTGAATTTTTTGAAATTTTAAAGATTTGAAGTAGAACAGTTTTTCCTGGAAAACATAGCTCAGAAATCTTAAGATTTTTCTGATATCGCTTAGTTGCTTTTTTTACTTTTTAATACTGGTTACAACGTCATTAAATTTATCAATTTCTACAAATTTTGCTTAAATTTTTTTGAATCCGCGTTTTCTATGTTTTCCAGGAAGAACTTAGGTAGCCAAATTTAGGGTAAGAATTCGTGGATCTACATTACTTGTATCAAATTTCAAAATTTTGTTTTATTTCTAGTTATCACTTATTATTATTAATCCTTTTATTTGTTGGATTATATTTTTTAAAGCAATTAATTGTGGCATAATATTCTTGGATCGATTATTTTGACTATTTGATATTTAAAAAAAAATTCTTTATTTTATAAATCTAGTATTTGTAAATTCAATTTACTGTTTACCAAACAATAAATTTGGTTTTAATCGGATTAGAATTCGTCATATCCTGTTTTAAATAAATGTTACATCGCAACAAATTTGTGCCATTTATCTTTTTTTCTTCTACAAAATACGGTAGCAATCACTAAAAAATATCTACATTTGATTCTTCCAAATGAATTTATATGTCTGGTACTAAATTTAAGCAGTAAATTAAATACACAAATTAACTAATTAACTGCGAGCAGTCTAATCATTCTTATACATTTGATGTTTTAGAAAAAAAATCAGTAATGTAAAAAATAGTCTGTTATTTGTTGAAATGGTTAAAAAATGAAACTTTTGATCATTTGATAAATTAACAGTAAAAATTTTATTACAGATTACAACTGTTGCCATGACTACTGCAACAACTACACCATTGACGACGATTATATCAATGCCTACTAAAGCAAAAACATTAAAAACTAGACGAACTGATACAAATTCAAAGTAAATGATTGTGAATTTGTTTTTTGATGTAAAAAATTTCAAATTTAAATAATTTTATAATAAATTTCTAAGCTCGTCAACTCTTCTGTACTTTTTTTCATCTAGCAGAAATTGCTATATTGATATAAAAATTTTAGGAAAAAAAATTGTATAATCTATAGGATGACATAAATAGAATATAAAATTTTGGATATTGGAGTTGTAATGATAACTGTTTTTTTTTGAATAATGCATTTACGAATGCTTTAACAAATATAATTTATTCGAAATTTATTCGTTAGATTAGAAAGTAATGGATGTTAGATGTTCAGGTAGCGAATAATTATTTAGCTGTACAAATTAAATAATTACCAGAAGCTAGAGGATTTTAGCTCATCTTATCACACAATCTTAGATTGGGCAATTCGAAAGTTGCCAGCAATACGCGAAAATCGGGTACTATGATGCTGCGCACATCACAGTCTAATTTATCATCTCGAAAAGGAGTACATTCTTTCGGTAATTTATATCTGAATTATTTTCCTAAAATCTATCTAAATTCTATTGCAGTCTCTTTTATTATTTCTAAAATAAATTACTTAATTTGTTGAATTATGTTTTCTTTCAGCAGCACCAATTGAAGTAACCAATTCAATGCCGGATATTCGATGTGCCACCGCCTCTAGGAAGGTTATCATTCATATCTTTAGTATTCATAAATTTAAAATCCGTCTAGGATTTTGAAAGTTCCAATAACATCTATATTAATGAGAGAAAGAAATTCTTGAGTTTTGCAATACTGTCGCCGAAAATTCTTGCTGCAATGATACTTTTCAAAATTGTCATTTTCAGAACAACAAAAACCGTTGTCTTAATGATAATGATTATGAAATGAAACATCACTGTCAACGAAAGCAGTCATGTCGAGATCGAGATCAAGAAATACCCAACGAACCATATAGCTTAGATGATATAATCACCGGTTTAGATAAGCTTGAAATGATGATTAATGAACGGCGTATAATACTGGAGGATGTGTTACGTTGTTGGCGTACACGTGGCTCTGAAGCAGCAGTTACAGAAGCTGCGCGATCCAATAATATTGCTGTACTTATTGAACTGATTAATGCATTCAATCATATGCCTGCAATTTGGAATTTAACACTCTGTACTGCTGTTCTACCTCATATTGAAACATTGTTTGCCGATAAACATAAAGATTCTGTGGAGGTAATTTATGAAATTCAATGAAATTTAATATGAAATCCAATTTATGAAATTATAACTTTATACGATAGAAATGCAACAAATATTCTTTATGTTTTATTTTTACTTTAGGCGAAAATTTTTTTTTACAAAATTTTATTTAAAATTTTTTTTCTTAAATTTTTGCATCTTAACTTATTTCTCTCATTTGTTAATTAATATAGAGTAGATTTTTTTTCTTTCAAAAATAAAAGCTATAAATTTTTTGTGAAAAAATTTTTTAACTTTGAAGATATTACATTTTGATGTTACATTGTAATGATGTAAAAAAAAACTTTTTGTATTCTCAAAAGCTTGTGAATTTTGAAGTTTTATTCCAAATCTAAAAATTCAAGTTCATTTCTAATACTGCTTCAATATATTTTTTAAAGGTTTAGCATATTTCTGCATTCTTTTCATTTTTTATTTTTTTAACTAGATATTTATAAATTAATTTAGGTGGCATTAAGTGCGCTTAGGGCAATTATTACGGGTTGTGGAGATGTGATTCGTACTGGTTCTCATCGTCGTTTTCAAATTGGTGTTGATATTCCAGCTGAAGAACGACACAATAAGTGTATGAAGTTAGTATAAGCTAATTTTATAAAACTATAAAAAGGTTGAAATAAAATGAATAAATAATACGAATGTGAGACAAAATAATGATGTATATGGACATTATGATCCATGATGTTTTGGCTTCAATTTGAATGTAAACTTTTTGTAGCATTTAATTTAATACATTTAATAACATTTAATAAAATTTTATAGCATTTAATAAAATCTTTTTGTAGATCTAATACATTTAATAAAATTTTCGTGTAATTGATAGAGTTTTTGAAATTCATAAATATTAGTATTAAATTACATTTCATTGTCTTACAAACGTGGTGTTTTTTCATATGGTTAAAGAGATTATTTTTGTATGTCTTATAATAAAAAATGAATTAAATTAAAATATATTTATTTATCTATTGATCCCTTAATGTGTTTTTTTAATTTCATATCAAAATTTAATTTTTAATTGTCATTTCTATTAGTAATACTGTTTTACAGGTGTATGCAGCAACTGACAAATATAAGGGTTAAAGCTACATTGTTGGCGGATCATATGAATAAGTCACAATCGCATGAATTTAGTGCTCTTATGCAAATCTTCGATGACACTTTGTCATCAAGTTGAAGTTTATTCATTCACTGTTTTTATAATTTATTTTTTTATCAATTTTAAGCTACTGTTAGTTAATCCATTATTCATTCTTTTAATGATGGCTCATTTGAGATTTTCTATCTTAAAATATAACATTCTTTGAAGGCTTTTTTTTTAATGAAATATTGATCTCTTAAAAAGAATTAAAACTTTCATAGAGTAAATGAATGAACAAAGCTAATCTAAATGATTCAGTAAATTGGATCTGCGTTGGATTTAGATGGATCTGTGTCTCAGGACCTGATTCACTCATTGAATGAGAACTGGTTACACGTTTGAAACGTCTTGTATTATTCTATTTATTTTCTACAAACTGAATCCTACTGTTTAGTTTCATCCTGAGAAATATTTCATTTTGCTCATTCATATATTTTATTTATTTCTTGATCTAAGATGTGAATTTCTGATTTTATCTTAATTTGTCTTTTATTTTTAATTTTTAAACTGGTCTCACTTTTATTTGTAAATATGGCATTGCAATCTATGTATAGTTTTTTTCAAAGGGATATTTAATTTGTAATTTAAATTTGGTGAAAATTGAAAGCAATTGATTATGCAGTTTTTATCAACAATCCTGATGCTTTTTAAAAGAATTAATGAAATCTTTAGCAGAAGAAATTTTACTTTCAGTTGATTAATCAAAATTAATATGTCTGTTGCATTTAAAAATTGAAATTCTATATAATAAACTTTGCGAAAAGGGAAGATTAATTGAAATGTATGACATTTTTAAGGAATATTTTAGATACGATTGATGTTTCAATACTTCTTGCTCTTGGCTATTGACTATTTTTAGGAAAGCATCAGGATATTTTTATGATATTAGCAAAGTTTCAGTTTGCCTGTGTTAGTATTATGCTTGAATGCTGTCAATTTTTGCTTGCTTATGTTAATTGGATGCAAAAAACAAAAGAAAATGACGGTTCGTATATTCCAATTTTTTTTTGTAAGCCATAAAATGCTAGCACTTTGACGTTTTAGGTTCTTGTTTTGAAAATACAGTAAAAGAATTGTTAAAATAAAATTTTGTACAGATTCATTTTCTGTCAAACATCTGGGAATATCATTCTGATGTCAAATTATGAAGTTCTTATTGTTTTAAATCATTTTCAAAGCTATTTTTGTTAAACTGTTTACGGATAGAACAGTTTAAAAATTCTTACTATTGTTTCCCTACTTTTCCCTGATGGAAAATCAATGAGTGAAAGTTGATATTACTGCTTTCTAGTAAACAAATGAATTTATCGGATACTTTTTACTTCTGCTTTTGTGACATCCATTCGTCAGATGGATAATTATACTAATCTACAGCGCAGTCATCGTTTAATCATCTTCCATTTCAAGGTTACCGGAAGGAAGTTCGGATCGTTATATCTTTGTCTGCTATGATAATAAGTAGAGAGGCAACCAGCAGTGAACGGAATGATTTGTTCATTGTTATCATCGTGAAAACCGCTTCATTTGGAACATATGTCTAAAATTTAAAAATAATTTTGAAATTATTCAAAAAAAAAAATTCCAAATTTAACTAAAACTTCAAATTATAAAAATGTACTTTTGGAAATTTTGATTTAAATTTACACTCTAATCATTAATAATAAAAAACTGTCAGTATTCATAAGTATAAATCTCTTGCACTTTTGCGATGTAAAATTTAAAAATTAATTTAATTTTCTTTTAAGCAATTTGATAAAAAAATGATGTTTGAATTATCGTCATTTCTTATAATCAGAAATAAAAAGAATTATATGCATAAGCAATGAATTGAATGGGAAATTAAGCATAATTAAATTTGAATTTTTTCTTTGAAGTGCTTAATGCCTCAGAAATAATCAACGGGATTGATAAAGATTGAAACCAGAAAAAATTAAGAAACAAAAACTGCTCTTTGTTTTGTTTTTTAATGTTCGATATTTGAATTGAACTTTTTCAATTGTTAAATTTCGATTAATAGAATCATGAAGTACGATAAAACTGATATTAAAAAAAAAAAGAGAAAATTATAATAAAATAGAAGTTTCTCAATGACAGGAAATAATTTATATTCGATTAAATGAGAATTATAGCATTCAACCAAATGTCCTTGACTATTTTTATTATCTCTATCTCGCCAGTGATTGATTTATGATTTTCGATAACTTTTTTCCTTTGATTATGACAAATTTCGGGATTATTTGTGAAAATAATGACAGATACATGTAACTAAAGTGATTGACAAGGCTTCTTAATTCTGCGACATCTCTCAAAATGACTGTACTTTTTTTTCGAGTTCTACCGTTCAATAGTAATTTGTTCTAACTCATAACATAATTAAATCTTCAAATGCAATAATTTGAAATTTCATAGTGTAAAAATGGTTGAAATTGATATGATGTGATTAAAGATTTGAAATGTAAATATTTTTTCCTTTTTGCATTTGAAAGTTCTAAACAATTTTTAGTAAAAAATCATACATGAGGCATATGACATCATTTGGGATCATTTGAACTTTAGAACTGACAATTCCTTTAATGATGCTAGTAATGATTAAATAAAATTAATCAAATTTAATTTAAGAAATCATGTTAAAAAGAGAAAATGTTTTTTTAGAACATTATCATTGCAATTAAATCATGGTAAATCGAAAACGATATTTGATTGTTAAACCGGTTTTGGTAATAATTTTCATTCGAAACAGTCTTTTTTTCTTTTATTTTATAGCATAGTATATTAAAATAATGCTTTAATTTTTTATTAGAAGTGTTTAATGTTAGCCGATTTTTTTTCTTTTTTTAGTTACTTTCGTTTTAAGATAAATGCCGCTGCTCAATGATCATTGGCCTAATGGCCTATTTAAAGTTTTTCTTTCATCTTTTGTCCATTCCATTTTTTTTGGCTTTTTACCTGTGAAATACTTGGAGAACAATATGATTTTTAGATCGCGTAATTTGCGAGAAAAAAAGAAAAGATTTCATCAAGCTTTTATTGAAAAAAATTTCATTACATATTGAAGATAAATTTGAAAATTGATCTTAAAAAAAAAAGTTTAAATGAATTTTTGTCATTCGAAATGATTCGTTTATTAGGAAAGATTAGAAAGATCAAAAAATTAGAAAAATGTCTTATAAAGATTCTTTTTTTTTTCAGTAGTAACCTTATAGTTACGATTGACAATTTTTTTCATTCATCACCATATGAAATAAATTAGCAAAAAAAAAGTTTCCTTATTCAAGTTTTAACTTTTAACTATCCAACTTTGGCTAACTATATTCATGCCAAATGAACATATCTATGCTTAATACAAAATTAAATACAATCAGAGTTTATTTCATGCAGAAGATTGATTAAGCTTTTTTATAATTAAACTAATCGTTAATAATCTAGTTCCATCCTTAATTATATTTCATAGTGATCGATCAAATCATAATCCACTACACTACAAACTATATTACTCGTTTGCTGACATTTTATATCAAGAAAAATGATGCAAATGAAAGCGGAAGTATAGTCAAGATCAGATTTGCCCAATTTTGTTGTTCCATTACTGAAATTTGATTATTTCTGTTTCAGTTTTATCACTTGAAGTCTTGCAAACTTGAAATCTCACTTGAAATCTCTTAATTAAAAACGCTAACTGAAAAATCATATACACAGGGAAATTAATTCAGCCCATAATTCTCTTGACAATTTCTTTTTTCAAGCCCTTTTTGCAGTCATCATCATTGTGTTCAACAATCATAGAAATGTTTCCTCAGCTGGTATTACATTTCTGAGGGTATTTTTCCACTTATTTCTATTTTATTTATTGGTACAGCTATCATCTTGAATGAAGAATAATGATGATAAGCAAGTGATCAGGCGTTTTTTCTTTCTTTGTAATAACTATCATGAAAATTTTTATTCTGTTAGAATTAACTAATTAGCGGAAATAGTCGATGAAGTTTTCTTTGTTGTGCTTAATAGAGATACAAGAAACTTGATAAAGGTTTTATTGATAACGGAATGGTTTAGCAGATAGGATAAAATTGAATCAAAGACCTGTGGTGTATGTATTTTTTTTATCTTCTTTTCCTCTCATTAGAAGTCAGGAATCGCTAGATAGCTGAACAATTACAAAGGAAATAACAGAATATATTGCATGTCTGTATAACTATTATAATATGAATTCATAACATAATCATAAACAAAATTTATTTCGATTTTTCCTGCTTATTAAAGAAGTAGGTATTTATCTGATCATTTCGGACGTCTTATTTCTTTTGTAATTATTTGATAACCAGGCAACCGCTCTCCTTCAACTTTTCTTAATTTAATTGGTTCAAAGTTTAGTGTTGGACAAAGTTTCCTTTGTTGTGCTTAACAGAGATACAAGAAACTCGATAAAGGTTTTTTGATAACGGAATGGTTTAGCAGATAAGATAAAACTGAATCAAAGATCTGTGATTAATGTATTTTTTTACCTTCTTTTCCCATTGTTAGAAGTCAGGAATCCTTAGGTAGCCAAAAGGAAATAAGTGAATATATTGAGTGTCTGTATAACTATTATAATATGAATTCATAATATAATCATAAACATAATTTATTTCGATTTTTCCTGCTTATTAAAAGAAGCAGCTATTTATCTGGTCATTTCAGACTGGTCATTTCGGTCTTATTTCTTTTGTAATTATTTGATAATCAGGCGACTGCTGACCTTCAACTTTTCATAATTTGACTGGTTCAAAGTCTGTTGATGGAGATTCTAAAATTATTAGATATGACAGCAGTTAGAAAGTGAAATAATTCTGCGGCAATTATGGAAAATGATAAATATGCAGTAAATTAAATGTAAACATTCCGAATCATTTATAAAACATAATTATTTGACGACTAATATGATATGAATTCATAATATAATTTATTTCGATTTCTCCCACTATTAGTAAAGTAATTGTTTATCTGGTGACCACAATGATTATTTATCTGGTCAGATCTCTTATTTCTGTTGTAATTGTCTGATAACCTGCTGGCTCATGACCTTCAACATTTCTTAATTTGATTAAGTGATATAGACTCATGCTGTATATAAACTACAAGAAATTGTTTGTGCCTTCATTATCCAGCTCAGTATTCAATTCATCATTCGACTCAATTTCAATTCAGTTTCTTGAATTAACCATTCTTATTATTTATTATTTATTTATTTTTTATTCTTTGATAGTTTTGATTTATTCAGTCATAAAATTACTTCTATTAATTGATAAACTGTATCATAAACAGTAAACCATTATCAGACTTTTTACGTCTCTATTAAGTATCAATTCATTCTGTGGAATAATCATTCAAGCAGTAATGACGATATATGCATAAAATTATGCTAGAAAGTTGTTCTGCTTGCTTCGTTTCAATGTTAAAATAGCCAGAGAAGCACAAAAATGAATGGAAAAGAATTGTATATGTTGTTGTTATTGTCGTTGTGATCGTCGTCGTCCTCCTCCTACACCTCCTCCTCCTCCTACTCTTCCTCGATCATACCGATCATAGCGATTATGATGATCATTGGCGCACATATCGCAGTTTTTTATGCAAACGAAGTTACCCACCCGTTCATCATTCGTTACCACTTCCAGTAAGAAATATTTTTGTTGGTGAAGAAAACATCAAATGAATGGATGAATACCATTCATTCAATATCCAAACCTGTAAAAACCATCAATGAATAACGTTACTCGACAACCACTGTGTTGTCTTTCCTTTCTTTTTTCTCCTCCTCCTCCTCCTCCTCAACCACTTACTTATCTCTTAATTATTTTTTAAACTTTTAATTAGCCAAGAATGATAGTTGCTGTGTAGAAGAAAATATTTTGTTTCAAAATACATCAACTATTAAGCAATAACAATATTGATTAATTTGTAAGAACTTATAAAGAATAGAGGAAATGTTAAAATTTAGCATTGAACATATATGGTTATTAAAAAAGATAATTAAGGTTCAAAGCAATTTAGGCTCTGCAATCATTTATAATCATTTTGACGTTGATTATGGCCTTGTTTTTTGTAGCTGAAAACAGTTATATTTATTGTTAATGTAAAACTTCAAATTCTTCGCACTTCTCAAATTCATTTAATTCAATTCTTTTTTTTTTTCATGGTTGGTTAAAAAAAATGTCCTTGTTTTTAATTATTTTTAGGAAAAAGAAATTAATTAGCAAATTATTAGTAAATTCAAATACAGAAGAGCATATGCTTTCTGTCTTTCTCTTTTTTTCTTTCTCCTTCTATCTTTTTCTTTCTCTCTCACTTCCCATTCATTAATGTTTAAAAGAATTTTTTCCGGAAAAAAACAGCTTTTCAGACAATAAAATTTTATTTGAATTGATCATTATCAAATTATTGCAATTGGTTATTTCTGCAAAAAAAAAATATGTTGAATAGCAAAATTATAGAAATTAAGAAATATTTACTGAATAGAATAAAGTTTAGAAAAACAAAATGAATAAATTCTTTTTTTTTTTTTTTTAAATTTATATTGTCGTTAGATAACGAGACACATAAGAGCTTAGAGAAATGAAAAAATTGAAATTTAAAAAAGTTTTTTTTTTTAAGAATATAATCACGATTTTTTTTTGAAGCACTATTTAAATTCAAGTTTGTTTTTTGAAATCATCTTTTCATTTATTTTTCGTATTTATTTGTGAAATATTTTATTGTTGGATTAATTTAAAGCTGTATTGTTTTTGTAAATTTTGAAGTTAAAGAAAAAAATCTTCGAAATGAATGATTAAATTGTGAATGCTTTTTTATAACTTTTTTTCCAGAAAATTTAATGCCATAGATGATGATGATGTTGATGATGATGTCTATATTTAATGATAATTCATTTTATTTCTCATTATTGTACTGAAAAGGCCTTTCAGCATCATTTTATATTTTAAGCGCTCACAATTTTGTTTTTCATTAACCTTTAAAAGGCTGCTAGCATTTTCATTTCTGAAACTTTCTTTCATTTGACTGAAAATCATTTTCGTCTTTTTCTTCCATTCTATTTGTTTCAGTTTGAAAAATAAGCTTATGATATATATATTCTTGTAATATATAACTATATATATGTATATAAATATTTCAATTCATTTTTTAAATACTTAGTTTATAATTATTTATTTATTTATTTTTTGGAAAATATAGTTTTTGTATGCTTGTTAAAATAAGCTTGTAAATAATTCCCACTCTATTTTATGCTTATTTAAAGTTCCTATAAGCTCATTTTTTTCTAATTTCAATTATTCATTATTTTGCTCATCTTACTGTTTATGTCCTCTTTTAAATGCTTAGAGATTAGAGGTTATGCAATTTTTGTCTTTCATATGAGAAACTTTAGATTAGGCAAATTAAAATTTCATTTCTGGCTTCATTTCAATTGTATTTTTGTCAGACAAATTGGTTTAACTGCTCTATCGTTTTTCAAATATTTCTAGTTTTCAAATTTTTGCAAAATATTTTCATAATAATTCTCTGAAATAAAGCAATCAAAGGAACTAATAAGATTAAAATTCGACTAAAAAAATTTTTTTTGCGCCTAAAATAAAAAGAAATAAAAGATAAAACAGCAAAAGTTCTTACTCCATAATCCTCATCTTCCGGAAATAATCCTAGCATTATTTGTCATCATTTATGTATGGTTTAAGTCTCAATCATTTAATAGTAACAGTTATTATAATAATCACTTGGTTTCTTTAATAATTTCTTTTCCTCTTATCATCAAGAAGTTTTGGTAATTTTTATGGTGAATTTGATCTGTTCAGAATTTCAACATTTAATTTTTCAGTGCATTAAACATGTCTATTGCCTGATTCATTCTCTTCCAAAAAAAAAAAGTGGTGAAACTTGAATGAAAGAATCAGTGAAAAGCTATCTTCTACTTTCAAAATATTTTAAGTAATTTCGATTAAAACGAAGGCTGCTAGTGTTAAATGTAAATAGCTTAATAAATTTTTATTTCTTGCTTCATTAAAATTTAAATGAATGAATCAAACTAAAGCTATCTTCCATTCAAAATATACCTTAAGAATAATTGCTTCAAAACGTAATTTCCTTAATCGGATACAAGGATGACATGGAATTTCAATATTTTTAAAATCCATAATCCATTTGCATAATGCATCCTCTTTTTGTGTATGCAACATTTTTTCTTTGCTGTAACTGTAACTGCAATTTGAAATTTGCGTCAAAAAAATGGTTGCATTTTACAATGGAATGAGAAAGTTTCGTTTTTATCGAAATATTTGAATGCTGGAAAAATCAGTTTAATAGTTTCTAATTTAGACTTAATTAATTCAGTTTTATTTTCTCTCTGTTAGTTTTTGGAGCAATGAATTCATCGATATATTTTATTTTTTCTAGCATTAATGGCTTGATTCATTTTTTAAAATAAGAAAACTCACTTTTGAAATATTTTTTATTTAGATTTTAAGTTTTTGCTATTTTTATCTTAACTCTAAGCTTTAATTTTAATGTTCAACTATTCCTCATCATTCTTCAAATTTTTTTCATACAAAATTTGATAATTATTGCTGTTATACGAAATCTTTGAGGTAAAATTTTTTTTTGCATTTATTTATTTGAAAAATAAACTGATGAGGAATAGACAAAAAGTTAACCTCCAAAAAATCACACTATTATTGCCAGTTTTCATTGTTGACGCGGTTATCTCAAATGACAATTAGATTTCGTTTCTTTATTGTCTATTTCTGATTCAATTTTTGAAAATTTCCAATTTTAAATATCAATAGCACATTTTTGTAAATAAGATATTTTGTTTTTAATTTGTTGAATTTTTTTCTTAGCCATATTGATCGATAGCATAAAATAGGACTGAAAAGTTGCAAATCTATAGGAATTTTTGATGAAGCATTTATGTAAAATTTAATTTTATAAAACTTATCTCTTAAGAAAAATTGGTAAATTTTACTAAATTCAACAATTATACACTTGAGAATAGCTAAGACTAAAAAAACTACAATTTCCTCGAAATTCAATTCAAAATATTTGAAGGAAAAATAAAATCGACTCTTGAGAACATCTGTACTTTCTTTGTATTTTCATAACATGAAATTTTCATTGGAATTATCTAAAATCATTAAAAAATTTAAATAACTAGAAAGACTAAAAGATAATTAAAATTAAAAGTTTCAAAGAAATACGACTTGAAATTTATCTGCATAACGAAGGAATTATATTTATCTTAGAAAAAAATGAAATTTAATCAAAAGTACTGAATTAAAAATCCTGAAAAAAACTTATCAGATATAATTGCGTTTAACGATCACACTTTTATATCGCAAGTAAATGATAATAGAAAAATTGATAAGGTTGACAAGATTTATAAACATTGTTCAAGCTCATTTCCATATTCATTATTTTTTTAAAATATCTGATAGACTTTACAAATACTTTCACGTTAAGAATATTTTCCACTTAACAACTTTTTTACAGTAAGCGTTCAGTTTATTTATTTTTACACATGCAATCATAAAAATAAACTAAATATTAAGATTTAAAAAATTATTAGCTCTTTGAAGAATCGCCCATTATAAAATATGAAATATTTTTATTTATCAAATTAAGTAAATACTAAATGGTGTGGCCTTTTGGCCAAGCAAACTATTCCATTACTGTAATATTTTTTACAGTATGCATTCAATTCATCGATTTTTATTTATGCAATCATAAAAATGAAATAACATTATGGCGTATAAAAATATAAGCTCTTTGGAGAATTATAAAATAAGAAATAATTTTATCTGATAAACGATCAGATTAATACTGAACGGTATGTCTTGTGGGCTGAAAAAAAATGAATGGATGTATTAGATGAGCTATATGATTTATTCAAATCGACGTTTGAAAACAGAAACAGAACTTTATCAGATTTTATTCTAAAAAAAATTTCAATTATTCTTGGAACATTTTTAAATTTATTTATTAATATGTGCTTTTTAAGCCAAAAGTACTGCAGAGGTATTTTGTTTTAGTCTAAAAATAACATGTGAAATTATTACTTTATAAGATTTAATTTAACGCATCTTATAAGATCATTTTTAACAATGATGATTTTTTAGTCCTTTAAATTTCTTTTTTTTTTGCTAAAAAATGCAAAAGAAATTTAAGCATTTAAAAAAGGTAAATAAACATTTTATCATTAAACAGTAAATAAAATCAAAAAAATTTTTTTTTGGATGTTTTTGCACATTAAATTTTGATGGAATAAAATTTTTATGAAATAGTTCGTTTTAATTATAATATCATAATTTTGCTTTTATGTTTTCCAACATTATCGAAAATTTACCTGAATTATTGTAATTTTTACATTTCTACATTCTTCTAACAACATGTACTGGATGATATTAACATTATTTTTTTTTTTTTATTTGCTGATGCATTGTCATGTTTTATCTGACCACTTGTCAATTTATTGTACGCTTGACCACTATCATTGTTTAATGAGAAAATACTGCATTTCGGATATATAGCAAGTAAAAAAACTGATGTAATATTCCAATTTTCTTAATGGAAACTAAAGAAAATGTATTTTTTTGAAAATTAGCTTATTTTCATTGCTTAAATGGTTTGCATGCTAAAAAAAAATTTTCTAAACTGCTTCTAAATCATTAATTGAATTAGATGCAGAAGTAAAACTTTGTTAGGTTATAATTTCAGATAAATTTATTGAAGGGATGCATTTTTGAGAAAAGGTAAAGAAGAACAAAAAAATCTTAATAATAAAACAGCTAGGAGGCAAACAAATTGAAAATTTCAGCTGTTATAACTTCTTTCTGTTATGTTTTCGTCTGTTTCGAAATTTTAAATTATGAATTTGTATAAACATTTTTACATTATAAAAATCTATAATTTCCAGATAAATAATCCATCCATACATCCGTCCATCGATGTATTATACCAAACGACAATTATTAATTTCACTGTCATTGCTATCACTGTCATTTCAATGGATACATGCAATAAGTCACACCTCTAAGCTGCATGAGAAACAAGGAAACTGTTAGTTATCATTGTGTATAGTATTTCAAAATATGATGATTTCAGAAAAATTTAATTATTTAAATTGCGTCT
>JARVGP010000390.1:0-46961 GCA_029876185.1 Mansonella ozzardi | reverse complement strand
TGAATACCAATAGCAATCATTATTTTCAGCTCATCAGCAAGTGCCTTTTGATGATGTAAATTACGTCCATCGCGTGGAGCTTTGATAGCCACTTTAAGCACATTTAACACAGCCAACGAATCGCTCACCCGAGGTTTGCTTAGTTCACCCAAGTAGACTTGTCCGAAATGTCCTCCACCGAGTGACTAAAATATGTAAAAAAGAATGACAGTTTCATGATTCAGAACAGATGTCATATTCATCTATGACATGTGGCTTCTATGTAGGTTAATCACACAAACTTAGTAATAAATTAACAGATTTTTCCCCGCAAAGAACAGCAAAGATATAGATCACTGATTCAGAAAATGAGTCTTTGTAGTGTTCAAAAGACATACAATGATAATAAATAAAATATACCCTACACTGCGTTATGATTCTCATTGAATCGCAATAATATCAACAGATCCACAATAAATCCAAATGACTTTAATTTTAATGTCCTAAAATTTTTCGTACCGAATTTTCAGCACTGCATTTTGCGTTAAACGAAACAAAACTGAAGAAGGATAAAAACCTGCTTAAAAAAAAGCTTGTCCTTGCTAATTTCATATCTGCGGTCATAGACTAACTGTTCGACACGTTCATGTAGCGGTTGCTTGAGATCAATCGGCCCATCGCGATATTCTCCATTCGACTCACTCATAAGTTGATTGTAGAGTGCACGCAATTGTTCTTCTTGTCGCTTACCTTTGCGGCGTTGTTTCAATAGGAAAATAAGCGCAATAAGGAACAAGACCAATATACCAGCTGTTACAAAACCAAAACTCCACCAATGTTTTGACGATCGAATATATGCTGGCTCATCGACTAACTGTAATAAATTTCAGTCTACTTATCATTTAACATTTTTCACAGCTAACTTAACTGGATTTCAACGCAGATTAAAAATATTTGCATGCCTCAAGCCGAATAGAAACTTGTTGTGAACCAGCGCGATTTTTCGCAGTGCATGTGTAAGTTGCTTTATCTTCGACAATAACTCGAGGGAAATCAATTTTCTTCGTTAAACTACCGTAACCATTGTATTCAACACCATTTTTAAACCATCTATAAAGTGGCTCTGGCTCTCCCTCAATAGGACAGACAAGTTCGGCTCTTTCTCCATATTTCGCCAAATACTCATATTCTTCATTTGCTTCAACAATGTGTGGAGCTACTACTGCGTTTACCTATAAATCAGATTATCTCCAATTTCTTCTTGTGAAAGGTTAATGACAAATTTTCAGTAAAACTAAAATATCCATATATGAGCTTTGAAAGTATGAATGGGAAGATCAAATCATTGATTTCTGATCTAAAAAACTCCTTTGTTATCAATATTTCATTGCTATCAACCTTTGCTATCAACGATTCCCACAAAAGTGTAAATCAAAATTTTTCGGAATTCTTCCGAAAATAATTCAACTTAAAACATAATGAACTATTCATGGTATGACACTGTCCTCTAAGCTTAAAATTATGGTGAAGGAAAACTAAGTAAAAAAGCACAGCGAAAAAATTTAGAGTTGTTTGATGTCATGCCTTACTTTGATATGTAGAGTATAATTGCGAGAAATGCGGCCATCTTTTGATTTAGCGATACATTGGTAATCTCCGGACTCGTTCGAACTAATATTATCCAATGTTGTTATGAATTTTTGAGAGTATACGGTAACATACCGCTCAGGATGTGTTAACTGAACATTATCTCGGATCCAAATAACATCACTAAAATACGTCATATTCTTCGAATATGCCAATATGTTTAATCTTAGAAATCACGTCTACTATTTTCACAAACTTTGATTTTCAACAATAAGAGCGGAAATTTAATATGATGTAAACGAATTCTAATGAAAGAGTCGAAAACTAGAACGGGAAAAGTGTACTGAAAAACTACCAACTTAACTGATCCACAATGTTATTTTCCCATTAAGCTGAACAAACTAATACCAACTCTATGATATTATCCCTTTATTTCTAATCTACAGAAGTCAAAATACCAACAAATCATCGTTCAACGGCAGTATACAAATTAGCTCGAGACGATCATTTTCGTAAATAGCACTGTCTTCATTGAGTGAATCAATCGGCTTTTTAGCAATAAAAGACGCGTTAATTATCTCCACCTCGGAGATGACCAAGTTCTTTTCATCCAGCTAAATTCGCTCATTTTAAGAAAATGAAGAAACGCAAAAAACTGTGGTAAGAAAGTTATAAAGAGTCCAATAAAAAGACCAGAAATGGATTTATTCAATAAAATTTCACAAAATCTTTGAAGCAAATTACAGTAATACCGCTTTAAGCACAGCAAATAATCCTATCTACATGACTTCTGAGCTTTTTCCTTTACTTCGTAAATAAAGATCAAAAATTACGCCATTCAACACTAGGAATCCTTCATTATATCATCCTTCCCCCCGGAATGAGTCGGACCTTTGTGAGAAAATATGGGAGGATCAAAGATATAAAAAGAAAAGTGGAGATTGCAAAATTCTGTTTAGAAAAAAAAAAAAACTTTTTGCAAAATTCTATTTTTCTTTTTTTTCATATAAATGGATTATACATATTTCAACAGATTTTCAAGCTACTGGAAAAATGAAAATCAAAACGAATAAAAGATATAAATTGTTCAACGATCGTTACTTTTTTTTGCTCCTTGAACCCGTACCACCTTTGCTTACTTCCAGAAACATTATATTTATTAAAATGATACAAAATGACGAAAAGTACCTTGCTGGTTTCATCATCTTCACAACGTATTCGCATATGTTCATTCGCATATGTTATCCATTTTATGGCGGATTCAACAGTGAAACCAGATAATTCTTCACTGTCGCCAGGTTCCTCCCACTCTTCATTTCTTCTGAATTTACAAATAAGGAAGTTATCCACGTATTCAAGAAGCCTGAATTAGCAAAAGATTATAAAAGAAAACCAGTATATGGATATTCAAAAATCTACGTTTTATATAACAGACGTAATTTGCGAGGTTTCGTATCTTTCACCAAGCATGTAACAATTATTTTTGAATCAATTAAGATATTCGATGATAGAGGTTGGCCGAACTGATCGTGAATAGTAATGCGTGGTTGGATATCGATGGGATGAATGAATAATGTCCAATTTTTCTGATAAACATAGTCTTGTGACACTCTTATCACTAACTCGTAACTGCAAAAAAATTTCTAGTTTACACATTACTAAAATAAGTAACGGTCATTGCCACTATACTTTGAGTTTTTATTCATCTTCACTGTTTTTGAAATGCAATTTTAAAAGTTACTGATGAAATGAACACAAAATACTTCAGCTTATTTGCACTTGTTAAAGGTCAAAATTGATATTATTTTTGTAATGTTCTAGTAAAGTTTATTTCAATCGCAGTGAAAGTTTAGGCAGGTTATTGACTTTCAAGGATGAAAGTAGAAATACTTCCATTAAACATAGTTTTGAAAGATAAGGATCGTATTGCAGTCCGAAACGGTTCCAAGATCTGCAGTGGGTTTTGTTCCTAAGTCTCAGTATGAAATTATCGAAAAGCAAACGTTGCAGAATCATCAACAGTAGCATTAATGATTGATAGCTCGTCTTCATGAAGATCTGCATTCACTTTATTTCTTATGCCATGTTCGATTTTCTCCATGAATTCTCTTCCGGATGATATTGTTTTCGAATACTAAAAACTATCACCGTTAGAAATTTTTGGATTAAGAAATTCTTATCAGAAAGCTAAAATCAGAAAGTCAAAATAAAGTTGAAATTATGACACTAACTAGTTACTGCTTTAAGAAGTTAAAACATTGCCAACTGAAACCAAGCAGTTGGAACCTCGGGGTGAAATGAGTGGAATGAATTCCTGATAGACATTTCAGTTTGAGTTCTTATAAAAAATCTGTTTCATGTCAAGTTGCGTCGTCATTAAAAAGCGTGTTATAGCTTCCCAATGACTGTATTGGTTTAAAAGAAATTTTGAAAAACAAAAGACAAAAGACCGAAAGCTAAGGATCACCGAAAAATCTGAAGAAAGAAGTTTGAAGTTCAACCGAAGACTAAAAATAATGTAGTAAATTGACAGAAAAGCGATTGCGAAAAGTTTTTTGATAAATCTAAAAACTTTCTTAACAACAAACCTTTCTCCACTCAGAATTATATTCGTCGCTCGGAAATGCTCTTGCTATGTGGAACAACCTCACAGTGTTACCCTCTTCGAAATTAATATTTTTCGAAAAATTCACAATTTTCAGCTGTCCTTTTGTAAGTGACACATGTAACCGATATATACTACGACGAACATAGTGGATATCATCCTTATTTGTCACTACGCATTCATAATCACCAGAATCGCTGTCGCGCAAATCTCTAATAAACAACAGTTTCTTGATACCATCTCCAATTTTCATATAACGATTTGAAACAATACGACCCTAAAAATCTGTTGTTTTTTTAAGTTCTTCAGTAAATTATATTATTATACGTTATTAAACTGGAATTGTAATCTTTGCCTTCTCTTTCTACTGCAATTCCATAAAGCCTCAGCAAATAGGGAAATATAATAAATAAAGTAATATGAACAGGCTTTTGGTAATAAATCAGAGTATCCTCTTCCCTCCACTTTTATTGATGCCACAAATAAACCTAATGCTCATGATTTCACTGCATTCTTTAAATTATATTAAAATGTTGATATCTCCACAAATTTTATATAAAGACAACGAGCAAGCATGTGCATAAATCTAAATCTCAAAATCTTTAAACTTCTATAATGCAAAACTTTCGATTACTAGAACATGTGTGTGCGTAGTGGATATAGTAACGTTATCTTAATTGGGAATATCATGAATTACAGTTGCTATATGGAAATAGAAATAGCTATTTTATTTTTAATGATCCCAAGGAATTTCCAGATCTAATGAAAGATTAGCACTTTCAAAAACTTAGATCAACGTATAAATCAGAGCGGATATCAATGATTTATAAGAACAGCATACCGTTTCGTCTTCGCAATGAGGACACTTCCAAGTGAGCATATATCTGAATCCATCTCTTGTATGAAATGTACAGCTCATATCCAATTCATGTCCAACATAAGGCCATGCACTTGACACCTCAATAACTGGCGAGTGTTTTATCTCTTCATCATTTTTTAGTGGTATTATTACCATTTCCGAAGTATGGCCCGAATATTTGCAACGAGCCAGTATCTTCGTATGATCGTCAAGAAGCTCGCGATCCACAGTGAAGCCAATTCTGAGAAAATTATCGGGTTGCAATGAAGCATGGCCAAAACAGCTATGTGCAGCAAGCATGACCTTAGTAATTTTTTATAATTAAAAAAAAACAAAAGCGCCGTTAAAAACAAACGGTATGTTTCAGAAGGATATACCTTGGATCAAATTTAATTCCATTGGTCTGTTTCACCTGATTAATGAACAACTCCACACCGTTTTCAATGAATTCATTTGTTCTGCATGGCAAAACTACATCAAGTCCTCGAAAAACTTTGGAAATAGTTAGAGGACCAGAATTCAGGAACGGTCCCGTTCTAACTGACTTTTCATCTGAATTGTATCGTATTGAAACTCTTATTGCATACAATTCATGCAATGAACAGAACTCATCTAATCACTACCCGTAATATCATAATAGTCTGACGTAAATTTACCGTATTTTATATGTTTATTTGACATAAAAGAATCAACATAAACTATGTTAAAACAAATCCCATGAATTTTATTTGCTTATCTCTATTCTACACGATCTCTAACTAAAAAGAGACTGACTTTTGCTGTTTGATACATATACATATATGGAAGAATTGAATCCGGAATGCTCTCCGGCACATACATATTCACCCGTATCTGAACTCTTCAGCGTCTCTATCCGTAGACTGCGAAATCCGATATCAAAACCATCCTCTATGACTCTGCTTGTTCGCTACAAATAAAATAGTTCTGAGTGATGAAATCAATTTTTCAAGTAAAAAGATGGGAAAATTTATGTCGTTCTGTAAAAATCAAATGCTTCTAATTTTTTACGGCATTGATTGATGCGCATGCATAATGCAAATTTACCAGTGGTAAATAACTTAAGGATAATTCACTTGGTTTTGTGCAAATTTATGGCACTGATCTTACTATTAAATCTAATTACTAAAGTTAAAAAGTTCGCAAAAATTACACATCACGAAATATATTTACTATATAGCCCCATCTTAATTAACAACGCTTGTGTAGTTTTTCTTAGGAACGCATGTGACTTTTTTGATGGTTGATAAATTTCTTCCTTATTTTTCATATCAAGTGCAATGCGCATCATCAGCAAATTTCAGAGACAACAATGACCATTCATCCTCACTACGTAATTGTGATTTCCTCACTAAGGTAATACATCTCTATTTCCTTCTAAAACCGCATCGTACATGTTAGAATATCAATAACCGTTCAATACGCTAATGTGAGAATTCCAGATACGCAGCATAATTTTAGCCTTAATGACTGAGGAAATCTTAAGAAAAGCTATTACGCTGAAATTTTGTAACTTATCAATGGATTGAAGTTTGCCGTAATGGAATTGATTCAATATCTGCAAAAGATGGAATGAATGTTTTTTCTGTGTGAATAAAAAATAAACCAACCTCTTCAGGACTGAAGTCAGTATGAAGAGTGTTATCAGGCAATATCCATCTAACCGCTTCCGTTGTTGAGCAATTTAATTCCAATGTTTCGCCAGCTTTCTTCTCTATATATTGCTGACCTTTGTATTCGTGAAAAATTTTATTTCCGATGATAACAGGTGGATAAAGTGATGCATCGATAGTAATAAAACACAAAGCAATGAGCAAATGTGTTATAAAAGGATAGAATAAATGCATAAATCTCCAAAATGAAGCATAACAATGAAATTTCGCAGGTGAATAATCGGATGAAACGTGGGAGTGCTTCTTTATGGAGAAACTGTTAGGTGCAGCATATGATGACCTCGGGTACACTTCATGTCTGCTTGATTCAAAGGAAAACTGTGGACTGCTGCACTGCTGAACTTCCATTACTCTCACTGCAAAATGATTTGGCTTCAGGGCTAATATTTGCTAATGAATTATCGACGGTGTGGTTTGTAATGAATGAAAGAAAATGGCAATGAGTCATCATGCTCGTCATTTCTAGCATTATGAGTCAGACTGTTGACATCGAGAACACCACAGAATCATTTGGGTTAAAGGACACGGATGTAAGTGGAATGACTAATCCCAGCGTATACCAGTGCCTATGAATGCTGCCGTTGCTCGTGAATAGAACATATATGAACAAGTACCCGTTCTTGATGACAGACAGTAGCAGATAAAAATAAGTACCGATTATCAGGTGGGATATCAACTTTGTCAGCTGCACTCTGTGCCCGTGCCACTGTCACTACGAACTGTCATCGTCAACCATACCAAGTCATTATTCTAGAAACTATCGCGAAATTCCCACTGCATTTTATACATTTAGCAGTGCAAGTATACAAACCTGGTGCAGACAAATACACACACAAATATATAGATATACACCCGTAATATACAAGGTGCACATTCAAAAGCGACATTACATTTCCGGTTTCTTTTATTTGAGTTTCTTACCTGCATTGTGTCACTCTGATGAGCTGTTTTCAATGAAGAAGATCAATGATTCCAGTTACTGCGAATCCGGCAAGCTTCAAATGACTTCTTAGTGGTCTGTTCGACACTATCACAAATTGTTCGCACGAAGATACCATTATAAATATCATTCATTTTTAACAAATTGATTATCTTAAGCAAAGTTTATTATCAGACAACCGATTGCTAGCAATTATATAACTCGTTGAATCTTCCTTATTTAATTATCGTTTTTTCCTGAATAGCTCGGTTGATTATCAGCTAGCTATGCTTAGTATCTGCGTCCAGGAATCGCTTTACAAATGTATTCCGATGGAATGAAATATAACTACAGTTTGATAGTGCTATACAATCGAGGATTAAACATATCAGTAGGTAAAACTGTGCACTCATCTCATCCAATACATGTTACTAACATCGTATTATCAGATATTGTTGTAGACAAGTCAATTTCATACGAGAAGCAAACAAGTGCAACTCATATTTGGATTATGATGAACTGTTCCGATTCATTCCCATGAAATCTTTTGTAAACTAACTTATAAAAATGCTTAACGAAAAAAAGAAGGAAAAGTGAGGTCATTTAACACAATGCACGCTCCAGATGACGCTTAAACAAATTCGAACTAACTGGGATCGGTAAGAAGCAATCCATCTGTATATATCTGTCCACTGCCGGTTTGTCCATCAATACGGACTTTGTGCGCGTGTGTGTATGTGTGTTTGTGCGCGTGCAGTATGTATGTATGTGTATTTGGGTCTGTTGTGATATCTCCACAAAATGTTTCTTTTTTGAATATGACTTCGAGAACAGCGTGCGTCAGGTTGAGTCTCTACTTCTTATCGATTATTTGTATCTGCGAGCAGACTGTTAGTACCAGAATTTTCACATTGAAATTCTCGTACATTACCAAATTTTGCCACCTAAAATAGTATATAAAATGATATCAGCTTGTCTGAGTTTATTTGCACAATAGAGTGTCATATTCAAATTCTTACACAGTTATCTAATTAAATAACATTAAAAAATTCCTGAAATCTAAGGTCTCTAGTTGATAAAGACGCAAAAAACTTTCAACAGAACAATACAATACTTTTATAATTTAAATATTTTTTTTTTTTCAATACAAAAAAAATTTTCAATACAAAAAGCTGTGCATTCTTGGAGTCTTTTTCTTCGAATTATGAATGGATAGGGATGTCAGCATTATCAAAATTTGTAAAACATCCTTGAGAGGAAGCAAGAATATCCTGAAAGAAACTGCACGTATTATTAAGGCTGTAGACTTTTATTGTGCAGGAAATGTAGAAATGGGTCTGTAAATGCCATTGTACTTATTGCTTAATATGTAATATATTTTGATATTTCAACAACAAAATTCACCCTTTTAACAGAACGATGGAGTTTCTAACTCAACCAGCGATGTGTGTTATAATCGTATATTTCTGTATCTTACAACAGCTGTTATAATTTGTTACAACATATACCTTTGTATACAGAGCTATTCTGTAAATTTTGACGGGTGCTCGTTATTTGCAAACAGGTCTCCATCCGATACTTCATAAGTCATTGCTTTTTATGTTATCTAGATGCCACCAGTGACACGACTGGAAATTTTCATTTTTAAGCTGAAAAATATCCGCTAGCAACTGTATTATTTTTTTGATTAATTTCAAACTTGAGACTGCTACGATCATCAGAATTGTTTCGGTTAACTGATGCTCTGCAATCGCTGTTTCTAGACTGATTTAATATGCTTTAAGTGAAAACAACTGCACCAATTTTTTAAAAATTTCAATCATATGAATAATTTCAGCGATCACATTTACGAAAACGTAGTAAATCTATACATGATAACCGAGTTTCTTTGCTAAACCGATAAAAATGCAGATTACATGTCCCTCCATGCAATTATGTATTTTCCAAAAAGAAATATTAACTGCTTTTCACAAAAAACATGTAATGTAAGGAATTTACAATGATGAAGTCGATCAGTCAGGGAGTGATGAATTTGTACCAATTAAGCATCCCTGCATATTAAGCTCTTATACTGTGCAGAAAAAATAAAAAAGTATCCAGCACCGATCACATTCATTTCATTTATGCCAACTGCTAATTAAAGATTTAGAAGCCCAATAATTAATAAATATGGTCAGTCAAGCAGATGAAGGCATATATTTGATATCTACATTGCCTGTTTTGTAGAATCGTTCAATAAGATTTCATTTTTCATAAATATCCGTTGTGAGACTGCAAGAACAGCGGTGTTACAAAGAAAGGAAGGAAATATTTTTTTTATTTTATTCAATTTATTTCAAATATGATGCAATCAGTAATTTTCAAATGGCTGATTTTAAATATTGATGACCGAATGCCATCTCACGATTTCGCTGGTTTACTATGATATGCGTTCTTATTAGTAGCAATATCGGATGCTGATGCTGTGCTACGTTAATCATCGTTCTGACATTAACGCTCTGATGCACGCGTCAAACGAATAACAGCAACTTCGTGCTGCTAATGGATGTAAGTTCGTATTTGTCACTGTGATGTATTTATTTCTGCTTTCTCTATATGTTTGTTTTCAAGGAGTATGTATGTTGCAAACAGGTACAAGGAAGAATTATCTATCACCAGGATGTTTGTGTTGGCTCGATCGATATCACTTTAGTTTACTGCATCTCGACAGATTTTACAATTCAGATTATTTTGCATAATTTCAATATCAGATCATGTTACACAAAATTGTTTCGGAACATTAGTAACTTGTGGCTATAGTCATCCGGCGTCATGTAACGAAAAGAACCATTTGTTGTTCTTGACACGATACTCAAGCATTAAAAAGTCGATTCATTCCTGTTAAATGATATTGTATCATTTCTTCTTATTTTTATTCTTATTAGTAATTACATTATATTGACATACAGTAGAACTTCTTTTTGTCAACTGATGGATAATGGAAAAACACATTGCTTACCGTAACTGTTTATTGTCCTGCAGGTACCGAAAAAGTAACGTGTCATAGGTGAAATAATATTTTCATGGGCATAACTTAAACTGAATAAGAATGCTCCTCAAATAAAAGCATATAATATTCCTTGTTTGATAATAGTTAATATAAATAAATAATGAAATACGATATGATACATGTACGAAGTTTCAAGTCAAAAGAGTTCAACATTTTCAAAGTAAAATAAAAGAAATATATTGCCACGGTAACGTGGTCGTTAATTTTCAAAATTTTTTGTTCTCTCAAAATCTCATTTTAAATCACGAGATAAAGCTTCCACACTGACACCTTCAAAACAAATGAAAAATATTGGAACCATTCAAAAACAAATATATCTTCATTCCTCAATGTGAAGTCCAAGTTTGTATCACAAGTTTAAGTTGATTGTTGGATTCCATTAAAGATTATTTTCATAAGACCATGATTTAATTCCACGGACAATGACATTTGGTTTACTCAGGTTGCAGCATAAAGTCGCTTTCAAAGAGCCGTTGAATTGTCGCATAGCTCTTTCTGGACAAACGCTATGAAGATTAGTATCATTGTATATATTGAATTTTGTTTGGCTTATCAATTTTAATCATTGGTGCTGCTAAAAGTACAACAAAAAGTTTTTGCAAGAACATTTAATTTCCCTCAGGTTGACACACAAAGTCGTTTTCAAATGTGTCGTTGATTCGTTTACTCGAGGGATTCAGTTTACTCGATGTGAAAATTTTTTCACACGAATTGTTACATAGCCCCTTCTGGAAAAATGATTTCACCATTTCAGGATGTTCAAGAGGTACTAATTCATGCATGGCAGATTCCGCCATTTTCTCAACAGATCTCACTTTTCGGAAAATTCAAAATCCATAGTGAAAATTTTTAGTATAAATTATTCGAAGTTCAAATACTTGCGAGACAAGTGATTCAGTACACAAAAAATTAAGATTTTTTCGAAACCTAAAGTAATGAACCGTGGCAATTAAATCTTATACAACTAAATATAAAGCATTTTTCGTTCATGATTTTAAAACAATTTATGCAATGTCGGTCTATTAGGTGGTATGGCTGAATCATAACATTATATTGTTTTTCAGGACATGATATCTGAAGTGTTGCCAATAATTGCATTCTCTGCTACATTTGAATGCAAAAAGCTTAATACTTATTCACTTTTTTAAAAAATACTCCTGTTATCTTACTAGATTTAGTTGTCCTATGAGTGTGCATATTTGCAAAGCGAAAAATCAGGTACACACTTTTCTGATTGTGCAGTGGAAAATTAATTGGAAGGCATCTAAACCATGCAACTTCTTTTCCGTCTAATCGCTCGCTCTTTCCATCTTTTGCTTTAAATGTGTGCTTTTCCGCTTAGAAATTGCTCTTCTTTCATTATTGCTTAATCCTTTTTTATCCTTGATTTTACTCATTTTTACTTTATTGCATTTTTATTTCTTGATTTTACTCACTTTTACTCATCTTTTACTAATCCCTGATCCTTAACCCTTGATCCTTGATCCTTTATTCATTTTTGCAAGTAGTCAAATTTATGTGAAAGATAACAATGCATGCGAGAATGAGGAAGTTTATCACAACGGGAATATCTATTCAGCTGCTTGTGTGACAATGGCGCATTTGGATTTTATTGTCCCTTAGCAACGCTCATTTATCTCATAAAAAAATTACTCAGCATAAGCTGTGAAGCTTTTTCTTCTTGCAATACTTTAATATTTCTCTTTCATTTATTCGTTCATAATCGAAGTATGTTTGATCATTTAGTGCAACTAATCTCAGTTTACGTCGAATGTGCAAATCAATATAACCATAACGTTGAACTGTTCAGTTCAATTTCTCCACTTGGGCGATTTGTCAATAACTTTTTGATCGAAGAGCATTTTGGCTTTCTTGTACGATTCTGTATTTTCAATTTTGTGTACAATAGAATTACAAGGAAATATTTTTTAAATAATTTCTTATAGTCCATCTTAATATAATTTTCATTCAATAAAAATAAGTAAGCATTACTGTGAGCGATATTTTAGTGTATTTATTTGATCAAAAAAACTGCTTATAATATGACATAAAATTCAGTTATATGAGTAATGAATAGTTGATTTCTTAAATGGCAATTATTTGAAACTTATTATAGGCGAATTTAACCATAACGATTCTTCCTTTTTCCAAATATTTATTGTTCTTCAAGTTTAAAATAGCCTGAAAGTGCACCAGAGACTATTTCACTATTGCCATTATGCTACGTAAAGTTCTCCCGTTCTTTAAAATGAAAAAATTGAACTCGATTTCAGATTTTCCCAACACTTTCACCTTTTTGAACACTTTCATGCTGATTAAATGGCTTTTATTTTCTGCCGAAATATTAATATGTTCCATCTTATGCGTCGTCGCACCTTCTTCTAAACTTTCATTGATTGTTGCTGAGGAATCTTATATTATTGCGGTGGCTCTTTCTAAGCTAGCTAAGATCATCACGGATAAGAAATCCGCAGTAATAAATTGCGAAAGATATGAGTATGGGTAGAGATGAGATTCTGATTCTTTTCATCATTAGATTGGCTACGCATTCATTATCTATTGCTATATTTTGTGCCTTACGAATTTATCGATAATTTTGATAGTTGAAATACGAAAATTTCATTAGGCCAGAGAACAGCAATATCCTGACGAACTCACTCTACCTCAACTACTTCATACAAAAATCAGGAAAAGAAATGTATTTTTTGTAAATGTCCTGAAGAGGAATGCATTGACTGTTCCATAAAACGAATGCAAATAAGGCAGTGGACATTCGGTCAAACAATATCTGCTTTAGTGTATGTAGCTTTAGTTAAGCTTCAGTGCAATCCTTTTTTCTGCAGAGTTTTGTAAAAGTTAGTTGTTGTATGTTAATATACTATTCATTTTTTCCATATTTAGGGCTAATTGATGTCCATAACAAGTGCGGCCGCTAAATTTGTCAATTTGCATGATTATCCGGGCCATTCAAAGGAAAAGAACAAATCACCGAATAATGTTGTTGAAGCAGCTAGTGATAGTTCAGTTCCAAATGATTCCATCAACTTAATTGACCATACTAGATACCATATTGGTAGGTCGTATCTTTAGGTACCACTGATATAACATGGGATCTAAGCTGTTACTAATTGATGTGAAAAGTATGATTATTCGAAATATAGAAGTGTAGGCCAGATTTTAGACTTACATTTCGAATTTTGGAAGACATAAACCTCGCGATTGCACTTGAAAATATGTTCATATTACTGAAATTTTAGCAAAGCATGATTACCCAAGCACATCGGGTGAAGTATATGATCGTCGTCGAATGCTAAGAAGTATATATTCTGCGAAACACTCTGCTCCAACAACATCTACGTATCATCTTGCTGTCAAACCATTATTCTTTCCCCTCTTGCCACTAAAAATGTCGGAAAAACGACCGCTTCATGGTATAATTTTCCTCAAAATCTGTTTTATTATTATTTAAATCGCATTAATTTATTATTATCTGAATTTTATCTCATTCACTGCGATGGGCAAAAGCTGTAGTCCATCTTTTTCGTACTTAAAAGAGAGCAAATAATATGTTATATCATTGTCGAGTGCAGCGGTACTGAGATGACAAATGGTTTTAAAAAGTGAATAATTTGTTCTATGCAGTATCATTGCAATCCGATCAGGGTAGAACGCCGCAACAGGAACAAATCGATAATTTACGAGAAGAACTATACGGAATTAAACGAGTAAGTGAACCGGCCTACATGTCCATATTATCAACAACTCATATAGGGCTAGTTGATGCAGAAATTTTACGGGAGGAAAATTTGAGAAAGTGTGGGCTTACATCTAATACGGTTAATGATTAAAAAAAAATTATGCATTATGAAAGCAGTAACTCAAAGATTATGGTTGCGTCAAGAAAAGTGCAGCATTAAACTATTAAATATATACGCTGGCATTCAAAATTTCTATTAGAAATGCTCATCAATCAGTCTTTTTTCGTGGCATAAATTTATTACTGTTTCAGAATTACGCTATTGCATTAAAGGAAAATGTTGTATTAAAAACACGTTTAAAACGTTCAAATAATGAAATAGTAAAGAAAGATCGTCAGTTACAGAATTTGTTGTGCATTCAGGTATGTTGTCTTTCAGTCGTGCATTACTTTATAAATCTTAGTCTTACCAATCTGCGACTTTTTTAATGAATTTATAAACTTCTCTTTGTCAAATTAGTTGCTGCCATTGCTGCTTTACTTTTTTATTAAAATCATTTTGCAGACGTCTGCGATATTTAGTACTGTTATAGTTTAGTCTAAAGGTTATGCATCCTATGGCCAGCAGGGAAACATGGCATCAATGAAGCAGAAAATTATGATGTTGGAATCGCTCTTGAAAGAAAAGACTAATGAAATAAGGTTTTCACTGTTTTGTGTCTAGTATTTGATTTCAACATGAAAAGTATATATTTAAAAATATGTATCATGATTTCAGCCGATTAAAACATGACAATGAAGCGATGAAGATCACAGATTATCAGAAGCATATCGCAGCTTTCCAGCCAGAATGCAACTATATGAAGTGCTCTCTTACTTATATCGCTCCTCTACTTAGGCCAGCAGTACCACTGTTTTTTCAATACATGTATCACCATGTATCACTTGTAGCATTTTGCATGACCAAATATTTGTATCAAACTATGAAAATCCAGTTACTTATCAATTTTCAGCAAGAAAAGGACTGGTCTGCGACGTTTACCGAAAAGACAAAGCAAAGTGCCTGGAAGCAGTAATGATGAAAAATTGAGAGAAGCACTTAGCTTTTTGGAAAAAGAAAATGATAAGATGCGTTCAAAACTACAAATTTTCTATAACTGCTCAAGTTGTTCTCCAGATGGTAAGCTTGACTTACAAATTTAATGAGAGTTAGAGTTACCACACTAAAACGAATAGTTTAAGCATGTGACGTTGTGGGCTCTATATGCAGAAGATTTAAACAACGAAAGTGTCATGCGATGCGGTAACTGCATCTATCACTTTTTTCTTACATTAATGCATATAATTTCCTGCTTTGTCTACTAAAGAAGGGATTTAAGAAATTTAAAAAATATAAACTAGACTATTTTTCGTGATTCCTGAAATTTTTAGAAAACTGGTACGTATTTTTTGCATTCTTCCGGCTTTCCATTTCAAGTACATGCAGCATATATAGCTAGAGAGAAATCTTGAGCATTTGTTTTCAAAAATAACGAACTTCACTCGAATTAGTTTGGGAATTAAAGTGTCGTCATTAAGTGTATTTCATGCAAAGTCTTTCACGCAATGTGCGTCTGTTGAATTTTTTTGTTTCTTCTCCTTTGGATGCATATCAAAGTTATGTTCTTTTAATTATTTAGTAGTTTTTGGACATTTAATGGCAATGTAACATTAAAAGCTAAAATATCCCAAACAGTTGGTTTCAGCAGTAACGATGCTTGGGGTAATTCTTGGTGTATCTTCTATATTTTTCTGAAAAGATGGACATATTACTGAGTTTTGTTTTCTTAGTACTGGCTGGTATATATAATTCGTTCTCAATTTACAGATTTCTCGTCCCGTTAAGATGTCTGTGAGTCGAAGAGACGAACACATAAATAGTGTTTAGAATGGCGTTGTTAAAATAAATGCTGACGGTAGAAGCTTTCTCTTATTGTATCTGTATGAAATATACCCATGTTGGCAAATTTCATTGACTTCTTTGAACACCGTGATGAAGTCTCAGTTACGGTGTAAGAACTGGAGAAAGACTTATTGCCTTTACTATTATTAAATGATTCATGGGCACAAAATTAAACAGTTGCAAAAGATCAGGCATAATATTGAATGGGAAGTAGACTTTGTTATGTGACGGAGATAGAGAACGTTTTACCAGTGCTTGCAGCGCTATCAAATTTCTCGCAGAAAATATCGCCCATGGTACAGAATAATATGTTTTACTGACTAATGATTAGTAATTATATAGTTCTAGACCTTGATTATTCCTGTTTTTCACAATTTAATATTTACTAAGTTACCTTTTCGGTGGAAAACATCTCCTTCTTTCTCAATTTTGACAAAATCTTTAAAGCGAGGACATTGGATTTGATTCGGTTTATTTTTCTGGCTTCTACCAAATTATTTTGGATTGATTGCTTTTTTTTTTTAAGAAACCAAGAATGAGAAACCCAGCATCTGTACTCGAGAAAGATTTCCATGAAACTGAACAAATGAGATTCAGTCAAAAGGAAAAAATGAGTTGAGAAAAACAATCGTAATATCAGGACGGGCGGTCCGCATAGGAAGGCTGATATCCAGCCAAAACTTATTACTAGTGAACTATCCGAAAAATGTTTAATTTAAAATCTCAAACTGTTATGAAGGGTATTTGCTTGTGGTATTTCCTTATTTGTATTTATGATAAAGTTTGTGAGTATTTGTGAAAAAGTTTCTTGTTAGATCTTATCATATTATAAGAAAATTAAGAGAGAATAATAAAGCTGATCATTAGGATACGGAAAATAGAATCAAACAGTACAGTGGTGAGCGAAAAGCTAAGGACAGTTGCAGTAAATGATTCATAGAACTGAGCAATGAGCTGAGAGAACCGAATCGGAGGAGTGCATAATATTTTTAGACTACATTTTAAGACCGAATATTTTTTCAATCGATAATCCCACATAAGTTTGGTTACAACTTGCAATACATCATATTAAACATTCAAATAAGCTTGATTACTAGACCAAAGGTTTTTACGATACCTAAGTGGTCGCAAATAAGCTTGACCTCACTTGCTGTTTGGTACAAAGGGTTTCATTTGCAACATTTAAATAATGCATCATCATGGTTAACAGAAAGACAAATGATTCATCCATCATTTTATGTTACAAAACATTTCTACTAATAAATCATCGTTTATTATTCATTAAAACGATCTTTACAATACATATTTCTATATTATGAATCTAATTCGGATTTTTCCGATAAACCTATAAATTTTATGAATTTTATTTGGGAACTATATTTCGAGTTCCTTTTAAAGAATCTTGCAGTGTTATCTACATTTGAGCGTGAAGAACTTATTGCGTTGATCAATCATCTAAAGAATGAACTCAGAAAGAAAGAAAGGTGTGAAAACCATTGCAGTACCAACAGTAGACGGTCCAGACCAAATAATACTTCAGCAATCTGTGGCAAGAAATTAGTGCTAGCGAAGCATGAATTCGAAAACGGTATAAAGCAGTTGAGGGTTAAGAAGTGAGCGAAAATTCTGATGTTTTTTCCAGACAAGTAAACTGTATATTTTAGAATTTTTGTTGAATGAAAAGACTAATCGGAACTAACATTTATTTATAGTATGAAAAAAGATTGAACGAAAGAATATGAATTGTTCTTCCCATAGCTACTTTCCATGCTGCATGAGGATGATGTTACAGAATACCTGTCTTTTTCGTGCTTTGCCACTTTTTAGCTTCTATGTCTTATTCAGAATTATTTATAAAAAAAAAAAAAAAATAAAAGTGGGTTATTTTGTATTCCAGTAAACTCATGGCACTGGCAATGAATAATGGAACTGAAGAGCAGATGAGAGCAAAAACATTAAAAATTCACTCTGATGATAAGGCGCAGAGAAGAACAGCAGTGAATACAGTGGAAATGATAGATTCGTCAAAAGTTGCTACATCGGTCAACGAATCGGAACTAGATGCCAATGATTGGGATAGTGTTGATATTTATGCAAGGTTTCATCACGTCTGAACAAATCTTTCATTCTTTTTAAGTTAATCTTGCAGTTCTTTCAAAACTTGAAGACATCACGTTTTTACTAACTTTCTGTGTCTTACATAGATTTATTCATCTGTTAATATTTAAATCTAATCAACAATTCATTTTAGTATACCACACGGAGGAGCGGTTGGTACAAAAACGAAAAGTGTAACCGAAGGACAAAAGTATTCAATGAGCGAGACAGAAAGTATAACGGGACAAGTAGAAGATAGAAATAGAATAGGTGAACAAAAAGAACATACATCTGAAGCAGTTCAAAGAAACTGGGAAAAATACAAAGATAGCAATGATCGATCTGACGAATATCCAGTTGTCGAGAACAATGAAGACAAATGTAAAGAAATATTCAGCGATGTTGCAAATGGTAAATTGATAAAAGGGAACTCAAATGATTGTAGTGAAGTTCAAAAATATACTGAGGAAGAGGATTCTTCAAGTAATACACAGCAACAACAAGAAAAGATGACACAGACGAAGAACATGGTAGGACGAGAGGATGACATAAGATTCGAAAATGTGGAAACAGTGGAACCGAAACAAGATGAGGTAAGCGAATTTGCAGGTGACAGTTTTGAATCGTTAAAATTCAAGTCAACACATGTTTATCTATTCAATTTATGAAAAGTGAACTGGAAACATTGAATTTCAAAAAAGGTACCATCTTCCTTTAGTCTACGTGAAGAAGAAATTTTCCGCTGCCGATGCCTTCTACTAAAAAGTATACTATTATTGTGAAAGTTTTCCTTTTCGGAGGATAACCTGACATAAAGTCTCTTTGTTAACTGCATTTGGCGAAGGATTTGAAATGAAGGGTTTGGATTAATAGGTGTGGATAAATTATTATAAAATAATCAGCAGAGAATACAATGAGTTGTATTTTTGGTTATAAAGAGGTCGTACTGAGGCGAACTGAACCGTAGTGCACTGATTTGATTGAATTGTATCAGACTGAAATCACCGAGAGATGTGCTGATGACCTCAGATTTATAAATTGAATTGAATTATACTGAATTGTTTGCTTATATAGTACAACTTAAATCAATAACTTCGCGATGACCACAAATTTAAGTTAATCGGAGATGATTTACAACATGTTATTTTTTTAGAACATACCGAAATCCTTAACAGTCCTGAACATGATCTCACATAATTATGTTTGACATCCTTTATAATTTGTCGATGATCTCATATATATAACTTATGCTAGATTTTTCGCATATATGGTACATTCTTAGAACATACCGGCATTTTACAATGCATAAACAATCATTTAAAATAATTTTCATATTACAATTTTTTATTTTTATGAAGTTAACCCAAGAAGCTTTTGTAAAACACTAGTTCTCGTACGTATTTTCCATATCATGAGTTATTTCAGGTTTAATGACAATTATTTCAGGCTAATTTCTTTTTCCGATCGATATTACGAACAACATCAGCACATCTGAAACGTTTAGAACTTTTGATTGCTAAAACCAGTTTCAAGTCTTCGTCGCGTGATTTTTAATTGTATTGCGAATAGAAGAAATCAGAGAAGAAATCGAGATAATCAGTCGTATCAGTTTTAATATATCTGCAATTAATTATTGAGAGTATTTCTACTGAATTCGGCGCCATTTAATTAATTGTTAACAATGTTATCAGAAGATTTAACTGAGATTGTTAAAAATGGGAGTTCACTCAAAATTTTTATGGGCTGCATTAAGCCAGATTTTCGAAGGAATGGTCCAACGAGCATTGCACTTCTGAAAATTCCAAATCAATTCAGGCCTTTAACTTTAGTTGATATACGATGATTAAAAAATGTCATTTTGGTGTCTGTCCGTTTTGACTTTCTTTAAACAGAGCCGCTGTTAAAATGACAATGTTGTGCGCTAAATAAAATGAGAAACAGAAAATGAAACCTGGAAAAGTGAGAAATATTTCTAATTAGATAATGGTTTTATTTTACTTTATATCTTTGTTCGATTTGAGATATTTTCGTGAGCTAAAATTTTTTAAGCCTTGTTTTTTCTGTTAGAAAGGTTTCCCTTATTCCATGCTGATTATTGCGCACAGGTCCTATATGACTGGAAGAGCCGGGTCGACTACATTTTAAAAAAATTTGCTTTTAGCATTCAGAAATTCTTGTTTATCTATGCATAAGTGTAGCTTGACTGTGAAAACTTAATTCTACTGGAAAAGTCAGTGAGAAAAAAAATGTTCCAATCGTTGATGAATTAATGAATGATTAAAACAAAACAGTTCTGGTACTGGCATCATTCGCTGCTTCACTTATGCATGATATATGGTTACACCTAAATAGTATTTTGGATTAAATCATCGCCGAATTTGCTGAATTTGTTAGTTTGCGACAGGTCTTGGAATGATTATTGTCGCAAAAAGACGTTGAAATCAGTTATTTTTCAAGAAGCGTTTGAAATTAAAGATTGAGTTATACAAAAAAAAAAACGAATGAAACAAGATTGCAGGAAAAATAAGCAATGAATTTTTTCTAGAACAGTAAGGATCTTAGTTGAGTTCAATTTATTCATATCCACTAACTTGACATTAGATGTATAATCGATGAATGCCTGCAAATTCGGTATTTTGCTACATTTCAGATTTTTGCAACTTTTAAAAGTCTGATCGAACAAGGTTGATGCAAAATAATTTGATTTTCACCTAATATATTTGTAAAAAAATGAATGTGATACAAAAACTTCCGACAGCAACTTTGGCGAGTAGTAAACAATGATCATGTTGTTAGTTGTTTGTCGTGACATTTTCACAAACTTTGATTTTATTTTAATGCTTCATTTCATATCTATTCCATTTTTTATCTTATAAAAATGCGGCTTTAAATGATATCTTTCATTCTGGAATTCGTAAAAATACAGCGTTAGGTGACAAGAAATATGTTTTCATACTACAATTAAAAAAATAGGTTGATCAGAAAAGCCGGGCTGTTAGTTACTACACTTTTAAAGTATTTTTAACGACAAAAATCTTTCGGTAACTATCATTCGGAAGTTATTGTTAAATAATGCCCCTTTTATCTCTTCGTTCATTTTTACTGTGTATTCTCAATTAGATTAAATGCCGTTTTCTAAGCAAAACATTCAAGTCGTGACCTACTTTTGCAAAATAATTTTCAGTTTAGGGAATTTTACAGAGAATTTTAAATAACTGAAACAATTAGCTTGTGAATTGCGATTTAAACTGAAAACACTTTCTCATTCTTGTTGTGATTTCTGTAAGGTATTTTTCGTTTAAAAATTGTATCGGCAAATCTCATCCTGTACAAGTTATTGGTGCGCGATTTGAAATGTTATGAAAATGATTCAGTGCGATATGATTTCCATTCGGAAATTTTGGTAAAGTTTTTTCTCATCAGATGAAAGTAGGAGATTTGGCTAAGAAGTTATAGCCTCTTTACTGGTTGCATTACTGCTATTTTTTTACTCACTTTATGGATTTATGCAGTCCTTCAAACGGTTAAATGAACATACTCACCGCCAAATCCCGGAATTGTTCTAAAAGTGGTCAGCAACAACACCAGTTTATTCATTTCAGCTTAACCATTTATAGAAGGATTAGATTCTTTTTAAACTTTCTGGCAAGCTGTCATCTCTTTTTTCACCGTTTTGTCCGAAAAAAATCCAGCAAATATGAAGGATACCACTGCATTAATTTTTGTCTTATTTCCGGTATTAAAAAGTGTTTCAGGATTTTATAGAAAGCTGTTAGAGACGTTTACTAGAAATTTTATTGGAAGCCGTTGAAGATTCTCTGTTACAATTTCTGAAAATCGAAAATGGAGGTCTTATCGTTACAATATAGCGCTAGGAAACGTTCTGAGCAATATGGGTAATAAACTTTTGTTCTCTTTGATATATTGTGATCCTTTCATTAAAGTGTTGCTTTTGTCGATTTTTGTACATTCATACATTTATAAGGATGATTTCAAAATTTTTAAATCATAGATGGTCCAGCATACGATAAAGCAAAGCAGTAGGTACAAAGAAGTATGGAATATTAGCGACAAAATTGGTAATCACAGATGACTGTCGCTGCTTTAGCTGCTGTAGGTTATCATTTTCTTCAAAGTATCTCGTGTCTTCCGTCATTGCCACCATAATCTTTCTCATATTCAGCAGAACAGTCTTTCATATTATCTTTCCCTAAAAAACATGCAGATGATGAAACCATGTGAAATATTCCATTTGGATCTTTCTAATCCTCTCAAATCCGTTTACTGAAATTTCAGGTATAGGATTTACAACTGATTTCGTTAATTTCGCTAATACATTTTTCCTCAAGATGTTATATTTTATAACGTTGTGAGAGAAAAAAAACTAGCCAATATTGCCTCGTTTAACGTCTTTTCTATCCTTTAGCATGATCAAAGTTTTCATGTCAGTTTCTTCGAAAGGCTTTTCAAGTTCAGTGAGGTTCCCTAGCTTAATGTAATCTGTTTAATGTTTAATAATGCTTCAGTTCAATAATCTGACACGAAGTGCTTTGGCATAGAATTTTTTGTCTAAAAAACTGTAAATTATCTTGTTTAGAAAATTGCTTGCTGACTTTTGCATAAAATAAACCTCCACATAAGTTAAAACGGAAGCTCAGCATTAATAAAACCTTTTTATTTGTTAAAATACCAGGCCGTTAATCGCACTTACAAGAAAAAAATAGGCAGACCCACTTTATTGCACCTGTAGGTGTTTACAAAATCAATTCATAACCTCGTACTATCAAATTCTCAAATTTAAAACTTTATCAAACTTTAGCGTACAAATTCAGAGAAATCAAAAGTCTATACCGGAGATCGAAATTTGATCAACGGTTCTATCCGATTCTTATAAAAATGCTTTAAGTCCTTATCCAACTTTGGATTGATTCTAAATAAATCACATCAATTTTAAATTTAAAGCTTTATGTGAATAGCAAGAACTGAAAGCAGATATTCATTAATTGAAACGTTTTCAAATGGATTCTTCTTTATTTTTTATTATTAAACCACGACACAAAGAAAATACCTCTGTGCAGTAGTGATATCCGCATCAGTCATCATGAAATTTATACACTGGGAAGGAATCATCAGTCTCGTTATGTTCCAAAGGGGACTTAGCGATAACGAATTATGGATTCGATAAATTGGCCTTATCATTACTTCCTACAACATGTATTACAGTGCACTTGTTAATATGTGGGAGGAGGATATGATGGATTACTTATTTTTTTGTCATTCATCGCAATATAATGAAATACATTCAAGTTTCCAGTCTTTAAACCTCATCACATTGTCTTACAACACATAATTTCAGATATCTCGGCAGATTTAAATATCATCAGATATATTCCAACACTTGAATGTGAGAGGCATTAATCAAACTTACCATAAGCAAATTACCCGCAATACCATGACAGTGCGTATTATATTTTGTTTTTAAACAAAGAAAATAGCACTGTACAATTCTGAAATAGCGAATCAGAAATGAAATTGTATCGCTGTGCTCTACCAGAATCTTGCAACATGTCAGATCATATCATTCAATATTTAGCAATGCTTTTTTTATCGCACAGTCAGATGAACAATGCAACAGTTTAGCATTATTACTAGCTTGGTTGTCTTTCATTCCGGGAAGGGAGGCAGTGCGCAATCTTTGAACAGGAGAGTCATCATTCATAAATGTGTGGGAAGAATTTTGCTTTTCAACTTACCGAAGACCTATTCCGATTTGTTGACCGTAAGGATGTGATGGTAAGAGTAACCATTTAATCTAAATCTCGAAAAATAGCGATAATTTATTACAAATACATGTGCAAACACAAAGACTAACGAGCAAGCTTCAGAAGTAATTTTACGAAGGAACTCAATCGATGAAAACGGTGCACCGTTTTCATCGATTCGAAGAAGGGTGGTGGATTACATTATCGAATAAATAAGCCAGCCAGCCATCAATTTATAGGCTTTGCACTTTTGATTACAATTTGTAAAAATTTGATCTAACTCTCACTAAATCAATCAACCATATTTCAAGAAACTGGTCATGAAAATGACCGTTTTACTGAATCAAACCGAAAATTCACAAATGAAATGCCGAACCCTTGGTTATAGTCTGTGTATTCAGATCCATACATTCCATCAAATCCCGGAAAGTTTCAATAAATTTTAAAATAAATGAAGCAGTACATGAATGGCGAAGTAAATTCGTAAGACGAGTGTTCGCAGAAACAATATTTTGGTGCCTAATTAGGTGACCTTATAGAAAATATATTAATCAAAAACTGGTTAAAAAAATATGACCGTCGGGATGTTCGACGCACATATATTCAAAACCATCCATAAATATACGAAACAAATAATTCGGCTGGCACTTTTTTATACGATTCATACACTCATACAGTTCGCGAAGTTCCCTAAAATAATTTCTGCCTAATTTTAAAAAGAGAAATATAATTCATTTACAGTTTTCATAAGCAACTAATTTCTCACTCGCATGTATTCACTAAACGTTCGCAGCCATTTCCAGAGACAAAACTTGCTCGTAATGTCAGGAAGAAAGGTTTCAAGCATCCGGAAATGAACATACAAAATTGATGTAAAGTAAGTAAAAAAAGCAATAAAATAGAGAAATGCATTTGAAAGAAATATTTTATTTATCTTCAGCGCAATATGGATGAAACTCAAGAATTTCTGTAAGATCAATGATTGAATAGTTCTGTGAATCAGATGGTTCTAAATACTTCTTATTTCTTCCTGCAAACTTCACTTTTTGTTCAGATTTGAAACTCAACACAGAAAATTCACTCATCGTTTGCTTCTTGTCGGATAGCAAGAGGTATCAGAAGAAACAAAACAACACTATAAATATATATCTCTATCATTTCTTCTTTTTACTTGTCCAGAGTTTTCCTAAAACAAAAATAATACACGTAGTTGTCTCCATAGTTTGCTGTTTGTTATGACTCTATAGTTAAAAACTGAAAGCCTTTAGACTTGTGAATCCGCTTCTGAAACAAGATATGACCAAAGAAGGCGATGATAGTGGAATCCGATGTTGCTGATATCTCATTGCCCTTTCCTTGAATCCATTATTTAAAAGGGCAACTTAGTGATTAATATGTTTATGTCACACGATAACTTGCTTAAGTGTTGATTCTTATCTGATCAGTTTTTTAGAAAAATCCTGATAAATTATGAAAATTCTCGAAGAAAAGATTAAGCTTTATGGACACAAAATTGATAGATTCGAACTTGGACCAATCAATTAACAATGAATTGATATCGTTAATAATGACCATGCAACACTAAAAAAATTAGTCCTAAGCGCCACTAATCATATTCCGGAATATTCTCTGTAACAATATCCATAGAGCAAGAACTGGGTGGGATAGTTTTGTTACTTACTACATGGTGGATCTGAAGGGAGTATCATATTAGATACTGGTCTACTTAATAATTAAACTACATAATCCATGTGCAACCAATCGCTAATCATTAAACTATTGTTTCTTTGTAACTTTTATCTCACTTCATTCTTTCTTGAATTCATCATTGCTCCGACTCCAGTCTTCTGATATTTTGAGAATGAATTAGTATGTGAAATATCAGGATTACGATTATATGGATAACGAGTTATGACTGGCATACATAGATACCTAAGTATTTTACTTGAATATGTCAATTTGTGTGATTAATACCTAGAACAATGTTAAGATCATTCTTTTTTTATGAAAGACCTAATAGTAGGGCCTTCTCGTAACACCAGACACATTAAGTAACGTAGATAACCGAAATTATTATTTAAAGTATGTGGTGGAATCATCGTAAAACAGTATTAATTGAAATCAAGGAGCGAATAGTTGATAACGATCTGTTAAAAGAGCGGTAATAGGTAATAAACGGTAGATCAATTAGCTCTCTTAGTGCAAAGAAAGGAAAACAACGATGTAAATGTGAAGAAAATGCACTGTACAGATATGTTTAATTTAAATGGTAACAATTCATGTGAAAAAAAATAAAGATGTTGCATTGAATCAACATGTGATTACACGAGTAATATGAATCGGTCTCTTCATTAAGGTCAACATTGGAGGATTTGCTTTTGTACTATGCACACTGTTTACAACCTTTAAAAATACCGCATTTCTAAATTAAGTAAACGCGTCCAGTATGCATACGTGGAATACTATGACATATTATGGTACACGATTTGCATTTCACATTTTTGTTCGCCGTTATATGCTACAGTATTGGAAAGTTTTTTTTATATTTAAGTGAGGGTAAAAATGCAACAACAACCCACAATTGAAAACGAATCCTGCACATAACAATTATCTAAAGTATCTTCAAAATGCTACCAAACTATTAGCTGTAACTGATAAACAGGTTTAAATCTTGGCAATACTATTCTGCTCCATTGTTTTCCAGATATTTAGAGCTCTTTTAGCATTTCCAGTGTGAACTGATGAAATTTTAAAAGCAGGACGATATCGCCATCCCATTTCGTCCTCTTTTTCTTTATTCACTCGGGTTTCTAACTGTAACTTAAGCCAACCAAAACTGAAGTTCTCCTGATTCTTTAAATCGACTATCTACAATAATATTTAATTTGTGATAATGCATTGAAAAATAACAATATAGCAAGCTGGTAAATCACTATTATTGTGGCATATAAGTTAGTCACAAAATTAAATAGACATACTGTAAAAATGATAAAAGTGATGGGTTTCATATCCAGAATATTGCATAAACTTATTCAGAATTTGTATTATCACCAATCAGTAATATGATTCAGGAATTCGTAAACAGTAAAAAATCTTGTTTGATTCGGTAAAAAAGCTAAGAGAAACGAACCGAAATGTTACGCTCCTTTCTTCTCTGACTGCCAGGAATATCATGATCATCGACAGTTTTTCGACGTATGTGTACCGATCCCGTTTCTTCTCTATATTCAGTCAAATTGGTTTCTGATCTCATTCTTATCAACAAACTTTTCGAGCAACTAATTTTTCGAGGAACATTTCGTTTTACTGCATCATACATTGGAGTTTTAGAGCTAGGAAAAACCTCTATTGATTTCCGAAAACTTGATGCGGTATCCTGGATCGAGTACTGTGTTCCATCTACTGAATCCAGTAAATTATTTTGCTCTGAAACTATACTTCCTCCGTTGTTGAGGGCAAAAATGGCACTTTTTGTCTCTGATCCGTTTTTATTCCGTGGTTCCTTTACTTTTGTTTCGCCGATGACTTTTTTTCGACTTGAAATTCCTACATATTTTGAAGTTTTTTTGGAAGTGGTGCATTGTGATTGTTCGTCAGGATGATTTTTCTCATTGTGATTGGTTGCAATGATTAACTCAGCTGACTGTGGTTGTAAAACTGAGACTGCTTTTTGAATTTTGCTTCTGTTTTCTTCAGTTGGTTTCATTTGCTTTGCTTTGTTCGATAAGTTAGAATTACCAGGTGTTGCGATCAATTCCGTTAAGACTGTGTTTTTCTTCAGTTTTTCAACGCTTTCTTTTGCTTTTTTTTCATCAACAGGATCTCTATATTCAATAAGTTTTTCGGAATTTTTCAACTGAATCAACTGCTGTGGAGCATCCTTTGTATCAGGATTTTTGTCCATAATTTCAGTCTTATTTTTCCTTCGCTTAAGCACGTTTTGAATGTTTGCATTTCTCGTAACTTCTTTCTTTGAAGTACACCTTTCTTCTAAAAAACATGTCTCTGGTGATAAAGCCCTCTTTTCATTGACAACTTCAATTTGTCTGTTGCTTTTTGCATGCTTCGGTTGTTCCAGCGTCGCACTCAAGGAGTTCAATGGAGAATCATTTTGTGATTTGCTCAACTTCATCGAGCTTTTTGTTTTTCTACTTCCAATGCTACAATCACTCTGAATAACCGTTTTTTGCTGCGGTAGCAACAAAGCCTGAATTTGGAGTGCCTCGACCAGAACAACATTTTCCGCTAGCCTTTCAACCCCTTCCGCCATTTCTTGATTTATCGTAAATTCCATCTCATCTTTTTTTTGTTCCTTTAATTTATTCTGCAGGCGGCTAGTTCTTGCCTTCGTTTTGATTCCAGTACTTCGCTTCCTTGTTATCTGACCAATTTTTTTGACGTCGCCTAATTCTGAATGTGCTAAATCTGAAGCAATGACTTTTTTACTTGACCATTCCGTTCCTTTCTTAGCATTTAATGCTGGATTTTTTTCCATTTCCATTTCCACTTTACCTTGTCTGGCGATATTTACTTCCTGACTCGGAAAGCTCGTATCGCTTTCTTCTTGTTTCACTGCTACAATCTCCCTCGTGTCAACTTGCTTTCGATCTACAGAACCGCGTCGATGAAGTTCAATCAGATTTTTCACCCGTTCCTTTTCTTCTTCCGGTGCTCGATAAAGTTTTACACAGTTGCTATCATTTTCTTGAGTTACAACTAATGAAGTTTTTCTCGATGAAGGTTTCTCTACATCTCGAAACGTTCTTACTGGACGAGAAGGTCGGCGCTCGAAACGCTTTCTTTCCTGCTCAGCTTTTTCAGTGAACATTGATAAAATAGCGGCGACAGAACTGCCTTTTTTGTTGATTTCACTAAGCTTATTTACTGAATTACTGGGATACATGGCTTCTAGCGCTGTTCGATTACCAGAAAATGAAACGCAATGTTTTTTTGGTTTCCCCTTCGTTTGTACCTCATTCATATTTGTCATAGCTAATTCGGAAATGACAGAACGTAGATAAGCACTTTCCGCAGCAAATATGGGTTTTGAAAATTCGGTGAAGGAAGCAGCAGGCTTGGCTATTTCCAGTGTGGTGCATACTTCGCATATCATTGGAATAAATTTCTTTGAATCTCTTACTTTTTCGCATCCAGAAACTGTCTCATCAAGCTCTTTCATTCGCCTTTCTAGTCCGTCTGATGCAGTTTCTACGTGCTTGGAAATTTTTTTCTGCTTACAAGATATTCCATCTAATTTCTCATTGTTTTTCTCTTTATGTTTCTTTGCTTCCTTGTTAGTCTTTCCTTCATCAGTTAGATTTAGCTTCTTCTTTTCCTCATTAATTGCGCTTGATTTCGATTTCTTCTTCGGAATTCCGCTGCTTGACTTTTTCTTCTAAAAATCATCTTTTTGGTCAGTTGCTCGGTATTTTTCAAAAACACAGTTCTGTAAAAAAACCGGAAGTTTACCTTCGTATGTTTTGTTGTAGTTATTGGCTCCCCTCTAGGAGTGTTGAAAGTCTCTTTCACTGCAGCAGAAATGTTGCTTAACACTTCCTTCGTTTTCTCACTATCCTGTATCGATTTTGCTGTCATGAAAACGTCGGCTTCTGATTCCACGCAGCTTCTCATAATCTTTCCTATTGAGACAGGAAGGCTGTCATACATTTCGGTGACAGCAGCAACAACAGGAACTTTTTGTTCCCCGAAACTCATTAGCGTTTGTCGTTTAAATCGAATCAGAAAAACCAACGCCCAAGTTGCTTTCTGAAAACATTGCAGCAGCAAATAACTGGAAGTTTTTATGAGGACTGCCATATCTTCTTATTCAAAATCAATTATTTAAAATACTGATAAAGTGCCAAACAAAAAAAAAAAAGAATTATCTCCTTGTGATGTCTTTATTCTCGAGTAAAATGAACTGTGGAATACAATATACATTTCATCAAGATGAATCTGGAGCTACATCATGATATAAAATCTATGAATTTGCGCCCAATTCAAGCTATTTCCAGACTGCCATTAATATGTAAAACGAGTTTTTTCATAAACTTTATCTCAAGTAGACATTGCAATATTTCTAGATTTCTAGATATTTCTAGATGACCATTGTCGTCTCCCAATGTTAGATTTTTGCATAGTTCAGACAATAACAAATATTGCACTTGAATATCATTTCTATACTTTTTTTAAAACTTTCTCGGCCAATAAAGTAATTTCTTACCCTAAAACGTTTATTTCTGAGGTATGACTCCAATCCTTTCTTTGATAGCGGAGTACCACTGTTTGATTGATTTAATATCAGATCATTTGCCGCTTTTGTTCGATTATCAACAATCCATGGGTGATTTAAGCAATGTTCCGGAAGCATCCTTTGCCTGTTGTTTTATATGAACATAAATAACATAACACGTATTTTTTCAAAGCAAAGCTTAATAATTCTCTCAACTCCGAAAAAGGCGAATAAAAACCAAAATAAACTTCTGGTCCATTATAAGAAGCTTGGATATGAAGTCTTTAGCAGCGTCGGAAATGCATTCGAATGCTTCCTCGTCGAACTCCCATTCTCCTTTTTCAACAGCTACATAAGTATCACCCAGAGTTTCGCCCAAAAATGGTGAGATACCTGATAATCTGCAACACCTTTGTTTGGTACTAGTCAAAAATAGACTTCAACTGTTTTTGATTCGCAGAATTTAAAGTGTTCAGATGCCATATTACTCAAGAAATAATTGAAAGAAGTACAACCACGAAGATTTGGCACTTCAGACATAGCTAGGTTATGATGAATAACAATTCAGTCTAACAAAATGTAAGTGATGACGCCAATGCTCCACATGTCGGTGTAGAAATCAATAGGTTCAAATTTGATCACTTCTGGAGCGACGAATTCTGGAGTTCCAGCCATAAATAATAAATCCGACGATCCATCGTAAAACTGAGCAAGTCCAAAATCAATGAGTTTTATCCGGTTACCCGTTTGTGAAACACACATGATATTTTCGGGCTGCAATTATTATTTGCTGTTAACAGATATCAGATGTCAAATATTTACCAAATATAACAAATACTACACATCTTATTTATAGCACTTTTTATGACCAATGACTAATTTTGAATATGGTGTTCATAGACAGAGTCATAATGTAGTCAAATTGAATATGATCACAAACTTCCACTGGCGTATTTGTCTTAGAGTATTATATTTTTTGCTAAAGATCTCTCAAAAAACTTTTTTAATCAGATGGCAGTAAAAATTTACCGATCAGTAATACGCAATTGACGCAAAGTAGAAATAACCTTTATATCAAGATGAACAACATTTTTGCTATGGATATAGCTAATTGCTTCACACAGCTGACAAACGATCATTACAATGGACAGCTCTGTTAAAATGTAGTTTTCGTCAACGACACGGTCAAATAGTTCACCGCCATTCACTCTAAAATCGCACAAATACTGCGACTTATGAGAATGAGGAATGAGGTAAGACAATAACTAGATTAAAGAGACAAACTTACATCTCCATAATTAGTACAATATCGTCGTCAGGTGTTGCGAAGGCATCATAGATCTGTGCAATTCTGGGATGTCTTAACTTCGTCATAATAGCTACCTAAATTGTTTCATAAATCGACAAATAAGAAAAAGCTTAGCATGTCTTTAAGATTAACTCACCACCAATCATCACTACAACAAACCTCCCGTTCCACTTTCTCGCGATCTGCATCACGTTTTATTTTGATACGTTTTGCTGCGAGCTGAAGTCCTGTTGCTTTTTCACGGCATCGATATACTTTTCCAAACTTTCCCCTTAACAAATGCTCCCTTGATGAATGTTAAAACAATATTTGCTACATTTCGTTCGATCGAAAAAGCAAAACAGATACAAAGACTTCTTAATCTCTTAGGCGTTTCACATATCTTAGGTTTTATTCATAGAAACAGAGTTTATTATTTCAGCATCTTAACAATCTACTCTAGTGTTAAATATCTTGAAAAAATATTAACTCTCCAATTTCATCCATGCAATCATAACATTTTGTGAACTTCTCCTTGGCTCGTATCCGAACTGTATCCTTGATTTCAAATGGAAGTTGTTCATCATTCACTATAACGTAATTGAAAGTCAATTGATTTTTTTTAGAAATCTTCAGAAAAAAATTTTTAAATTAAAAAAAAGGATATGAGCTTAATACGAAGAATTACGCTTATGGTATTACTTTTACCTTATAAAAAATAATATAATTAGTACTTGAACAAATTGAAGAAAAAATAGATGTTTTAAACTAACCTCCTTGATAATCCGATTCATCAACCAATATACGACCTTCATCACTGCTCGAACCGGGCGGTAGGGCTGTGAAAATGACCATCGTTGTCAACTGCATTCAAAAATACATGTCATATAAAAGTTGTCAAAAAATGATAAAGTAATCGTAATGTTGTTTAGCGTCAATAAAATCTAGCTTCAAGCAAGCCAATAAAGCACTAAATTCTCCAGACAACACATAAGAATTAACTCACCGTTTGAAATTGCGCTGCTGCAACAAATATTTTTGATAGCGATATTTTCCGAAATTCATAAATCAATTAATGAAGCAAAGTGATAAGTTGCAATAAATATAAGATTATTTAATAAAGCATAATTTTCTTTGTCAGCACGTCTCTACATTCTTTCAACTCTTCTGAAAATATTTTTAAAAAAAAAGTAATAAATGACCATGTACAGCAACACAAATACTTCGTTTCAGCAATTTTAGAATAAGAGCTATAAAAACTACAAAAATTAAAGCAACCTAGAAATAAAGAGTTTTTCCCAAAATTTCTGTAACTTTGAATTTTTTTAGAAAAGAAGATTTGCTTTATCGTACAAAACCTGGGTTGTAGCACTTGGCTTAAAATTGTAACGAAGTTAGAATGGAAAAGGAAGATTTTAGATCAAAAATATTCATGAAGTTGATGGTAATAATCAAGATGGTTTGGTTGTTTTTAAGACTTGACCGAACATGAAACAGAAAAACAACTGTTCGCATTTTAATGTGTGATAAACTGCAGTTCAGCTCCGAACGTCTAAGGTAAGAATCTTGAAAAACGTGAAAGAATACAACTGATAAAAGGCCAACAACGTTTGCCAAACACTTAAATTAAATCATCCGAAATGAACTTGCAATTTCTGAAATGACTTGCGTATATTCAAAAAGGAACTTCTAGTCGTGAAATTTGGTCATTAAAGAGAGACGACCGGAAGTCATGATTTTAACTCAAAAACCGATTATCAAAACACTTAACACTTATCTATGATTCTACAGCATTATATTTTTAGACATAAAATAAAGAAGTTTTGCGACTGAAATTAAAAAAAAATAATTTCAACATCCATGAGATCTATTTCTACAGGAAGAAAGAAAAGATAGGGAAAAAAAGCTGATCGGATTGTAAATGAGGAAATAGATAATTATAGGTTGAAGCAATGAGCTCGATTAAAGACAAACGAGGAATTTCTTTCACCTGCCAGAACGTTCTTCTGAAATTCTGAATTTAGGAATGCTGCTTTTGAAATTTTACTACTGTTTCCGAGTATCAAATTTTATTGTAATTCACATTTTGAATGTTTCAGCATGGTTTCGTTAACCACAAAACTTATTTCTCATCTGAATTTAATTTCTGAAGACCTCTTTCATTCTTCGATGATTTTTAAACAGAGATTATCAGTAAAGAAATTCGCTTAAAGTTAAGGGAGAAAAAATATTCAAGTTTACATAAAAGCATTTTGCTTAATACCGAAATTCTCAGTGTCATCACAGTTGAAAATTTTATTGAAAACAATATTACTGAAATATATTGAAAATATTTTTATAAAATTAAAAGAACTGGAAAACTACACGTAACGTAAACAGAAGCCAACTTTGGGAACAAACCGGACGTAGAAAAAATCACCAAAACACGTTTTCATAATCACTTAGATGGAACAAGAAATAATCATATTTTGTCTACCGGACAAAGAAAGAAAAAGTAAATTGACTGATGGTAATTTTAGGTTGGGAATGAACAAAATAGTATGAATAATAAAAGTGGAGGATATTTAAAATTCAGCCTGAAATAGTCGCTAGATAACGTAACTAGTAAGTTACGCAAATATATCAGCCAAAATAGAAAGTGCTAAGTGAGACGGGTAACTAAAGAAAATGTCGTAACCGTGATTGTAAAAGATGGAGATTAGTCTTAAAAGCTGCGGCAACGTAAGTGGAAGGCGTGTGGAGAGAGATGCTTAACTCGAATATAGTATAAGAAGTTATATGACGGGAAGTAGGTGCTGTATGACAAGTTGGAGCAGTTGTGCTTTGCTAACACACTCATATCTTCTGGAATTTGTCAGATACTAAACACTGTATATCCTGCTCTTTTCCAAAACATAATGCGTTTGTTGCAGTCCTAAACACTTCTCTTCCTCTACATAACACTGCATCCATGCTAATACTCCGGATGTTTTGTTTAGCACTTTAATTGTTTTCCAGCATCCAACCTACTCAGTATTTCATTCTCTGCTACTCGTTTGATGACAACTGATTGTTATATTGAATTGATCGAATTAACTCAATACTTATCATGCATTTGCAATATGAAGAGACGTTAGTTATTGAATGTTGAATATTAGAAGTTTCAGAACAACAAAAATGAGCCATGGTTTGTTGTTTGGTGATAAACGACTTTTCAATACTCATCTTTAATACCTGGCTTGAATTTTGAAAATGGACCCGAATTGTAAATCGAATAACATCACTTGCTATCACATCCATTCCTTCAGTACAGCAACAAAAGGATCGAAAATCATAACAAATATTCAACACATAACGCTATCAAAGTAATAATCAATACTAGCTCTCATGTAACGAATGCCAGAAGTCTTGAGTATTATCACTGAAATATAATAGTTGAAACTAAAATTTCCCAATTTTTTTAAACTCATTTGACTATCAAAGACAAAATAAAGTCTATTCTGCAACATTTCGGTATTTGCAACTTTTGGATCTGTACTTGTCTGTTAGATGTTTATTCAGGTCTGTTTTTTACATTCTCTGCTGGCTTTTTACTTCGAAAACAACAGTAAGGATTCGAACCGAAAACTGGATCTTTATCGTAATATTCATGATTCTTTGGCAGCAACATCGTGTGGTTTTCAATAAAGAAAGAAACAGACCCTTCCAAGATTCATGTGTTTCCGGCTTTGCACAACTGTGAGATGATTCTCCCACAAATGTTTTTCAGAGCGACAAGCTACTTCGGTGGTTAGTACGTTAAATAACTCTTATCAAAAGTTCTAATAAAAAATGATGACGGCAATTATCTCAGAAAATGAAAGGAATGATGCTCTTTTATCAAAAATTTACAAGCTTGTTTCAAGAATATTTCATGAAAGAAATTATAAATTTTTGACAATTTCAGAAATAAAATTTTTGATTCTTTCCTGCGCTTCCTTTCCCATTTCTAGCACTTCCTCATGCTCTACTGGATTCTCGGTATTCAATTTACTCTGCAAATTGCTTCATTTAATATTCTCTCCTCTAGAACTCAAAAAAGTGCTCACTTCACAATCATACTGTTAATAAAACTTTTTCTTTAACTTTCAGCAGAGTGAAATGCTTGCTAAAATGAAACTTTCTGTTTATGATAATATGATACAAACTGATATATTAGTAATAAGTGAGTAGCCTAAAACTCGCATTTCCATTTGACGCGTAACAGTCACATCATGGCAGGTTGACATACCTGTAAGAAGATGTGTTGATTATGAAAAGAAATCATTTTCTGCTTCAGAAACTTCAAATATTTCCAATACGGGATCATATAAAATGATAACACAAATAATACCTGCTAACAGTATTTTTCCTATTATCTTAAAAAGTGATTCGGCAGGGGATTCAAACTATGAGCTATCATGACACAATGAATATGAAAATAACCTGAATTTCAGGTCGTATGCTTCATTAAGAGAAACAAAACATTCGTCATTAGACCAATAATAAAGGAAAATTATCATCAAATCACCCATTTTGAAACTGAAATTCATTAAATTGCAACTGTGAATTTATTATTTTGAACGGTAATAGAACATATGATTAGCCAGTGCCGGTTCACTCCAGTTTCGTATGGATGACATTTCCTCTTAACACAAAGAATAAACAAAATTATTACTTACAAATCATATATTTTCTTTCTGTATAACCGAAAATAAATTAATTTTGTTTCCCATAATTGCAATTTCGTAATAATTTTGACTGTAACTATACATGGTTTGACGAGCACTTTTTCAAACAATTTAAAATTAGACGAAAATGACAGAATGGATTCACATAAAAATTAACATTTGCCAAGTGAGTTTGGGAAACCAAGAATCTTAATTAAAACAGTATTTCTAGTTGCTGAATACGATTCGCAATACAACTTAAACCACGGCCGCATATGATGCCTATTTTTGCTATCTTTTTCAGTTGCACCTACTTCTGGATTAACTTCGCTATTTCAAACATTTCTTCATAACTTTTTAGGTTGCAAGACATTTAATAACAGCCAGTTATAAGGCTAAAGAACATACGATTATAGATCCCTCCCACGAAATCTGGATAGGTGATCCTGAAACATACATGTTCAAGAACTCAACGACCTTACCTTTGTCAAATAATTACGCAGTTAGTGACATTTCTTCGACAATAAAATATGACTCCATTTATTCGGGAAAATCAAATCCTTCAAAAACAGAATTTTATACTTAGTGCTCATACAACGGCGAGAAATAAGAGGGGATGAAAGTAACATTAACGGAAAAGCGATCAAAAATGTAATGAAAAGATTCATTCCAAGAAGCAGAAATGTTTGTACGAGCAAGAACTAATCGGAAAAGTTTGTATTCCTTAGTACTAGTAAGAATAGAAGTTGGATCTTATTAAGAGTATGATCTAATAATTAATGAAAAGATTACTGTAGGCTTCATTGATATTTGTTTCTAAGTTTCATTTTTTTTGTCTAACCATTTGTCCTTCCGTTCAAATACTTCAAATTGTCTATCTTTTTCCCACCCTTTCTTCCGGCAGATTCATGTAAAAAAGGACTAGCTTTAATTTTTTTTTACTAAAAGATAAGCTTATTTCACTTACATTTAAATATTTTGAATTTTCGAACCATTCTTGACAAAGGTATCACTTATATTTTCAAATCAAAATATTATGTTAAGGAAATATCGAAATCAATATATTTTTTAATCTTCCTCAACCTTTAATTTAGTCAAGACTCTTGGAGCTTTTTTATTTTACTAGCAAGTAAAGTGTTTTGAGTAAGGAATACTTGTAAACTCTTCGTCATTCCAACCCAAAATGGTCAAAATTAGCTAAAAAAAAAGTACGCAGTACGCGGGCAACGGTATGTGACTTGAATGCCCTTCATAAAATCGAGTTTCATAAAATCGAGTGCATGAATCCAGACCCTAATCAACCGTCTGCCTTCATTACAGTATCATCCAATCGTCTTCATTTAATCAATTATTTTCTGCTTCTTTTTTGATACCTTTCTTCTTTAATATTATTTTTTCTAGTTATTTGGTTATAAAACAAGTGTATACATTGCAAGCACAATCATCTCTATCCCTTAATTTTAAGTATGTTATTTCTTTATAGTTCTTTTCAACTAACTATTCGGTCATTTTACTTCGTATTCAATTTAATGACAATTAAATGATGAATTCCGATTTCCTTTCAAAGGTTGGATTCTCCAAATTTGTTTCTTCCTCACTTCGCGATTCTTTCATTTATTACGCCTATAAAAAAATTATTGTTTAGGAAGTATTTAGCTGATCTGCTATCGCTGTCACTCGGACTATGTACAAAAGCTAATCAGATTTTTTAATGGAACAGGTGCAGCATGATATCCACTAGTTGACCAGCGTAAAGCAGCAATATAAAATCAGCTTTCAACGAACAAGTGGTGTCTTAATTTTACTGATCATTAAACTCCCTCAGATGAGAACAGTTATTGGTAAATAATGAGAAACAATCCCACTCAATGAAATTCTCATCAGTTACAGTCCACAAGTTTCTATTGTCTTCACACTTTATTTTTCCAGTGTTATTTCCTCAGCTTTTCGAAAATTTCCGCATTGTCCAAAATATATGATGCTCATTTTAATGCCTCTAACTTTAATAAGCCTGAAATAATGCCGATATTCGCCTAACTGATGAAATGTCAGACAGCCCTAATACAATAAAATTCATATCTTTGAACTAGGCATCTTCCAAATGTTTTTTTTGGATAGGTAGACAAAAAGTGCAAACTTCGTTGTGACGTTTCTCCAATATAACTGACTGAGCAAACATATTCTAACTAGTTTTGTATTCAATGAAATTCTCATCAGTTACAGTCCACAAGTTCCTCATTGCCCGACCAAATAAAAAAAAAATCTAAGTACTTTGTCAAAGCACACCAAAATACCTTCTCTTAACGGTTTCTTTTTTTCTTTTTATGCAGTTTACAACAGATCGAAATGCAGGTAGTTATCAAATTTTAATACACACCATAAATATTCAAAAATGAAAAACAAATGACATACAAGGGCAGAATTACAATTTTCCTGGAGGTAAAGGAAATTAGAAGAAGATCAAATTTCACGACAAGAAACAAAATATAAGCAATCTCACAATTTCAACATGTAATACGAGATTTCGCCGATCTCCGATATTAATATATTCCTCTTCAGCGCACTTAAACCTTGATATAATACAATCTTTTGCATAGATTATACAACTTCATACTTTCTAACGTTCCATCCTTTTTCCAATTTTAACTCTAAGATATTGTCAAAATATTTTTGTGCTCCGCGGAAATGCATATCAAAAGCATAAGATGAGTTATTTTTACATAGAAAATATAATTAAAATAAATTAAACTTTCTTTCGCGTCAGTCAGCTGCATGGGAAAAAACAATGAATAAAATCGATCAGTTACTCGTACCGATCAAGTATTTTTTTCCTACTTTATGTTTGAGCTTGAAATAAATGGTATTTGATAGCTATTTAATAGAGTAAACAATGAATCTCGTCAAAATAAAATCTACCAATACTTCCAGCTAGATATGAAATTAAACGTTTATTCCACAGGTAAGCTCTTAAATACAGATGACCGCAACAAATCGAAAAAAGCTTAAATTTTCGTGCATATAAACACGCTTGTGTACCTGAAACTGTCTCACAGTGGTATTCAGATTACTCGAAAATCTTTGTTGTTAAAAGAAAAAAAAAGGCGAATGAGAATTGGCTTGAAGTAATGGCTCAAATTTCATTCAGAAGATTCCTCGAACATAATCAGAGTTGCATCTGCTATTGTTATATTTACCTATGACACTTTCATTGCTATATTTTGATCATCAAAACTTACCTAGATCACTATAATGGAATGCATCAATTGAGAAATGTTGAAAATCCTCATTAATTATTAACGCAATCGTTTTTAAGGAGCTTTGCTCGTACTGAACACGACCATTTTTCGCAGCATCTTGAGCACAGTCCTCGTTTATCATTAATTTTACTGTTCCGGACCATGACAGGACATTTTTCCGCAGCACCACAGCAAATCCAGTAGCGCACTCTCCCCGCGCAATTCTATAAGATTATGAAAAACATTTTGTACTTTACTTACCAAAAAATTCAAATCATTTCATTATTAAAACATTTTTTTATTGCGCATAGTACTTATTCAACAATAGCTGTACGTCATTTTGTTCGTTCTTTCACTTTTTAAGGACTGATTTGTCTAACCCAAAAAGTAAAATCAACCTAACTAATGTCTCTCATTCTGAACCTCAACGAATAATCACCATAACCGGTATTTGAACATCAAATTTGACAATTACAACTCATTTATCTAATTGCCTAACGGAACTTGTCTACCTAACCATACAAAATAAGAATCAATTCAACAGTTTGACCTTACGCAGCTAAGAGATTATTAAATATTTTAACCAATTAAAAGAAATCCTAACTCCAACAAATGAGACAGCGAATACTATGTAATTTGCTACACTCAGCATTTCATTACATCTGCTTCACAGGAACATTTCAAATACTTTAAAATCTGATTTCCATCACTTTACAAGAGCTCGTAAAATGGAGCTCTTAAAGACAATTTATATCAAGAACAAAAAAGTAGACTGAACGATAAGACCATGGAAACGAAAATAAAATAAAATGATGTATAAAAACTGGTGACAGATAACAGCTACAAGAAATGCATTAATGGCAGATATGAACTTTCTGAAAAGAAGATAGGACATCTTAATTAATTTTTTATGTAATAAAATTTATTGACAAACCTGGACAGAATTTTGCGATACTTGTAGACTCTGAAGAGAAGAATCGGGTTGCCATTTTTCTAAAATTTCTAGGAAGTGAGACGAATTCAATGAAGAAAGTACTTCTGATTTCGAAATCAAAAGCAGTGGAATCAAGGCACTCAATTTCTTGCTTTTAGCAACGCGATCTCCAATGGCAAAAGTATTCAGCAAATCTGATACAGCTTTGGACTGAACTGTAAAATTAGGATGTTTACACAACAAATCCCAGACAACATCAATGAATGCAAATAATTCGCTTCCTTCCTGTTCATTACTGTTGTCCGATATTGCTTCTACTTCTTTTAGCGGTATTTGTACAAGAAATTCAGTAGCGTGAATGAGATCACCAGCCAATAAATGTACATATACAGCAGGAAGGCAATACACTGGATTCCTAAGTAGCTGAGAAGAAATATTTGAAATCGTGTTCAAGTCCATTTTTTTGACAAAATTAATGAAAGTTCGTTTTCTCACTTCGTTGAGACATACTTCTAAAATATGAACAAATTATTTTAAAGTCCAATATATTTAAAAAAAAAAATGCTTTCTTTAATAAAAAATCTACAAACGGAGAAAAAGGGTTATTTAAACAAGAAAAATAATACAACTACGAAAAACCTGCGAGCGTAAATGCAACCAGAGATGGGAACTTTGTTGGTCGTGGTATACAAGGGCTGTCACCAGCCACTTCAATTGTTTTCGAGAGACCTTTCGTGGTTTTGAGTATAATTTTACGACTACTTGATGAAGAAACACCTGATTCAACACCCAAGTGGCCTTTATAATTTCTTCCCCACACATAAACGGTGCCTTTAGATGTTGCTGCAGTAGTGAAATCGTACCCTATAAAAGTTGACTGAATTTATTCTTTTCAATACATGTAAACTTCAGAAATATTTTGGTAAAATACAGAATACTATTGCGTACCGCAAGAAACGAAATCCCAAGCTACATCTGCTGGATCAAAGATCTGATGAGGTTCTTCCTGTTCTTTTTTATTGCCATGACCTAGCTGCATATCCAAACTTTTACCCCATGTGTACAGATTTTTATGTTCATTTATAAGAGCTGAGTGACTATAACCTGCGTCAATGTGTATTATTCTCCCTTTCACCTGCAATAACACAAAATTACCTCTCAACTGCATTTCAAACCATTTATTTATAGGATGGCAAATAATAGCCAACAGAAAAAAACATACCATATGTTCCAGCTCCGTGACCGTTAAGTGGATGTTATTGATTCCCTCTTTATCATTTTTCTTCCCACTAGTTGAAATACTCTTATCTGTTTCTACGGACAATCTTCGTCTGACAAACATTTTCATCTTTAATGCTTGTGGATTAACACCCCAGCAATAGATTTTCTGTTCTTCGGATACAGCTAAACAATGAAAATACTTCGAGGCAATCATGATAACTTTGTTCGGCACAGGAACTGCCTCAGGCTCAAAACGTTTTTTCGTTTCAGCACCATTACCAAGCTGTCCATATAACCCGTTACCGCAAACATAAACAACGCCTGATTCCATCAAAAATAATGTATGTGCATATCCACAAGCAACTGAAATAACTCGACCACTGAAATACATTACTGTTAGTCTTCATTATTTATATTTCGTTTATTTCCTTTAAACATTAACCAAAAAGAAAGATCATCCGCTATAAAATGAAAACTAAAAAAAAAAAATTTTACAACACCTTACACAAAATGGATTCATGCAAAAATTGTTCATCAAATTGCACAGCACTGAATACAAATGCTTAAAACAAATACTTACTTCAAAGATTTCACCAGATTCGGAGTCGATTCGTCTGTAAATGAAGAACGAATATTAATTCCTAGCTGTCCATGAAGCGACCAACCCCAAGTGAAAGCATATCCTTTTTCACTGATTAGCGCTGAGTGATAATGCCCAGCACATATTGTATGGGCGCTCCCATAATTATTAACAATTTCCGTTGCCGCTGTAACCTCATTTGTATGACCAACACCACACTGACCAAATCTATAAATTGGAAGATTAATTATATCCAATAAAAGTTTACTATAAGCTAAAGAATTATATAGGACATAGAATAAATCGATTTTTACAACAAAGGAAACTTGATAAATGAAAAATAAGATTCCTTTAACAAAGATTCTCTAAATTTTAATTATCAGCATTATTTCAAACCTATTTCGACCGAACGCATAAACTTTCCCATGTATAGTTAAGCAAAGCAGATGTTCGGTACCGCAAGAAACGCTACAGATTCGAACAGGTACGTTAAGCATGCATAAACGAGATACACGTTGCCCATTGGGTTTTCTACATTCTTTCGACTTTAATGATCCTGGTGAGAATTCTCCCCAATAACCAACACCTTCTTCAGAAGTTACTGCGACGGTCAAGTTCGATCCGCTTGAGATAATGCTATGCTTTACAGAAGGGAGACACTGCAACGCGAACTTTAATTATAATTTGCTCTTAATATCGTTTTTTGCATTAATCAATTTTCCTAAAGTATCCACACAAATAAATAGTCTAATATAAAAAGCATCAAAATTTTCAGGAGAAAAAAAAAGTATTTAAGAAATGTGAACGTGATATTGAACTAGTTGAGCACAAGAAAAATACTTGTATTGTACTAGAAATTTTAACAACTTACAGTGTTGTATGTTGAATGCATCAAATGCAACGAAGATAATACGTATAGAAAAGCTGCATTATACGGATAACTGTAAGAGAGATATGACTTCCATAACACATTTGCTCAAATCAAATCTTTAAGCTATCGAGGTAGAAGAGAATTTTCTGCACAAACAAGATCAGCTTCAATGAGAAATTGCAAACCTTGTCAACTGTTCGGCACCAATCTTTGCAAAAGCAGCGAGATGTGGTACAGATCTTAGGTGAGGTATAAATTCCGTCATACGGCGTAAAAGTATTTCTCCATCTTCTTTGCTGTATGATTTCCAACACAAAGATGACAAAATTTTCACAATAAATGAACCATGAACTGCTGGCCAATTCTTTTCGGTCCTTGCTAGATATCTTCCCACAATCTCAGCTTTATCTAACGAATTATCAACGATTATAGCAACAGTCGACCAGAAATCCGCTTCGAGCAACTGCTCCATACCATTGTGAACATCCGGATGTTGTACCAAAAATTCGCTTAAATTCGTCTTTCCAAATAATTTATAAAAAAACCGAAGATCTTCGTAGTTCTGAACAACATGGTAAATAATAAACACTGCAGTTCCAAAATCAAAAAAAAACATACTTTAAAATGGTTTCAGTCTTCTCTTTGTCTTGACAACAAGCTTTATAACGAGCCATGCAAAGGTTGATCATATAATGTCTACCTTCTTCATTTGGATTTTCTGCACATATGTCTCTCACCAATTCCACAAGGACATGCTCAGAATTATTTTTCGTACACCACTGTATTAAAGTGATAATATCCATCTGAAAAACATCAAGCAAAAACTCTCGGAAATAAATCGTTGACCGAAAATTCTGAGCATGACATATATACCTGATGTTCCACGTATTTTTAAGCAAGTCTTATCAGCAGATTCAGAAACATATTCTTGTTAGTCCAGCCGTTCAGAATGGCTAGCGAACAGGAATACAACTGTTACCGATTATTAGCAAGGCCGCTTAGAAACAATAGGTTAAAAAATCATTAGGAACAAATGCCATTTTCAGCAAATTAAAAATTAAAAACTGCAAAAGAGGACTTACAGATGAATCAAGTGCAAGATGAATTAGTTTAATCAGAACGACTTCTCGATCCGCAGAATTCTGGACAACAGAAAAAGTATCGTCCAGAACATTCTGAACTAAATCCGTGGTAGTAATTCTAAATGTTTCAGCAACCGACATGCAAATGTTATAATTGTAGTCAAGTTTCGCGACATAATCAACCAGAACTTCGCGTAAAGACCTAAATGTTTCATCATCATTTTCACGTCCGTCTCTATAGTATTGTAGCATCAAGTTCACAAAACAAATGCAAGGTTCATAAAGATCATAAAGTGAAACTATACAAACAGCGGCTCAAAGAACAACAGCAAAGAAATACCTGCTCGGAGATAAAACGATAACAGCGCGTTCCGTCACAAGTAAACAAGAAGGAAGAATATTCTCACATGGAATTGGCACAAAACCCAACACATCCTCACTTGAAAAATCAAGGATTTTTTCGTAAAAAACCTTCGCTGTACTAAATAGACCCTAAAATAGTACTTCGAAATCACATAGTGAAATATATATTTAAATATTTAAAAGTTGAATAATACGAATTGAGAGAAAATACCGCACCTTATTTATGTTGTGATAGTTGTAACGTCTCTTGAAGCCAATATAACATTATAGAACTAGTCAGTTATGACGCAACAAATTATGTAGTAAGTAGTAACTCACACCGAAGTGCACGGAAACTCCAGCGTCGGAAACCTGATCAGTAACAGCAAATATTGCATATGGGAGAATATGCACTTGCCACGTATTTTCTGGTACAGAGAAGGAATTTTTCAGTGTTTTCATGTCGGTATCGTCATAGAGCTCAATAAAATTAATTCAGATTAAATAATACTATTATGTGCCAGGTACGAATGTTAGATAGCTAACCATTTGATACTGGCTAACAATTTCTAGCAAAATTAGCTATGGTTTACCTTGACAACACAATCTTCAGTGTTAAGCACAGCAAGCATCCCATCAAAGGTAACACTGATCTGAGATATCTTGTGATGCTGTTCTTTTAGGTCCCATGGTATAACCTGACCTAAGGTTTCACGCAAGCCACGTCCATTAGTTTCCAGTGGCAATATCCACTGCTCACTAGTGAAACCACTTACCTGAAGTAAGTTTCAGAGAAACATTAAAGACACTCAAACTACTGTCAACATGAAGAAAATATCTTGAACAAATAATCTACCCGATTTCTTGTTAACTGAAAATTTCGATTATTCAAAAACCAACCAACAAATGAACATCGCCTTTGTTTATATACAAAGTAATATTGTGAATACTTTCTGGTGCTCTTAACATTACGGATACTACCATCATGGTTAAATCAATAATGAACAGCTGTCCAGCCTATAAAAGAAATAAATATAAAATTGACCACTAAATTTCGAATGATGACTTTCAAAAAAATATAACAGCGATACCTTATTCGCATATATTAAATAAGGACGATTTGAATGTCGGGCAGTGTAACAGAGCGCAGATGTCGGTATACACAGACATCCCTCCTCTACACCATTAACTTCCAAAATTGAAATGGAATCATTAGCCAAAATATCACATCTATCCCACGGTACATCCTAAAAAATAAATATGAAATAACCGAACACTTTGAAGTCATTATCTGTACAAATAAAACTAGCAGGATTTTCAGTTTCAGTTGTAAGAATTGTTGTCCATGTCAATTAAAAGGATAGAAACTTACTAGAATACACCGCAGTGGTACCAGCAAAACATTGCCTTTTGAAAGAATAAATGCTAAACCACTGGCATTAGGAAGAATGCATAGAGCAGCAGCCTCATTTATGGTCGGAGCAAATTTCTGTAAATGAGTAACACAGAGTTTGACGCCACTGCTTCCAACATTAGAATAAATCAAAACTCCACCTAAATAAAAAACAGTGATGTGCAACAAAATCACATATAATCAAACAAAAGAAACATTAATTGTTCTGGCCTACAAAAGTAATCAGGTTCGATTCCCAACAATATCTTAGTTGTTTCATTCCACGAAAAAAGATCGGAAAAATGTTCGAGGAGGCTAATAATCAGAAGTAAATCTATATCTTATAGAATTTCTACACTATGCGCATTTCCATTAAAAATATTTCATCGAATTTTAAAAAATGACAAGAATGTCTGCTCCTTATAACTATGGCTTCACTTAATAACAATTACCTACTATTTTTAAATGCTGCTACCACCGTATAAATCCAAATAGTCAAACAAACAACTGAATGACAAAATCATCTTACCTTTAGAAGTTAGTAAAGCAGCTAATGTGAAATTCAATTCCGCTAAAAATGACCAATCAATAATTCGTTCATTTTCACCAAGTTCAAAACCCCAATCTTCCCTTTGCCATTTGTAAGACATGACATTAGATGCCTAATAATAATGACAAGTAATAATAATAATAGTAATACCAATAATAATAATAACAATAGTAATAATAATATGGTAATAATAATAATAACAATATGGTGATAATAATAATAATAGTAGTAGTAATAATAATAGCAATAATAATAGTAATAGTAATGATAATAGTAATAATAATGATAATAATAATAATAATAATAGTAATAATAATAATGATAAATAATAATAATAATAATAATAATAATAACAATAATAATAATAATAATAATAAT
>JARVGP010000389.1:0-49738 GCA_029876185.1 Mansonella ozzardi | reverse complement strand
GTTGGAAATCATAGGAAATGTTACAAAGTTAATTGAATACGTGACATCACATCTGAAAATCGAAATCAAAGGAAATATTAAAAAAAAATTTTTTAGTCCAAAAAAAAAAAAAAAAAAAAAAAAAAAAACGAACATCCAATACAGACTTAAGAATATCTTAAATTTTTTTGGTAAAAACTACAAAAATTTAAACGATAAAATGGGCTTGATATGTGTGGTCTAATTAATTCAACAATTAGTGTTTACCTACTAGAAGCAATTAAATTTGACATTTGAATAATGAACACGGAATGAGATTATTAAAATTAGAGTTGCAGTGCTACGCATTTGCGTCAACATTATCAGCTGGGATGCTAATTTTGACCATCTTATTTTGTCCGCCACCGATAGATTCCTTCTCATCTTTAGAAGGGGTATAAATTATATTTACCAATTAACTTCTCAGTATCGAACTCTTTTGCCCAAACAACACAGTTTCCTTTCCTCAGTTATTTTGAAATTACGAAGTTTCGAAATTTTCGATTGCTGTTCAAATTGTTATAACTTCCAAACCTAAATAATCATATACATATATTTAGAATATAAAAGAACTGGACGACAACGTTCGATCGAAAAGGAGTGAAAAGTATCAATTACAATAGTAATGATTTTCACAGCTAATTCTGTATTTCCCGAAAAGCAAAACTTTCAACTTTCAACTTGTTAAATTGTAAATACTTCCCGTTATAGTTTATCTTCAAAGCTTAATGAATCTATATTGTTGGAAAAATTGTTTTCAATGTCTTCTGTAATTCAAATCATAGTTCGCATTAAAAAATAACAAATCAAATACAGCAAAGCTGAATTTTAATTGCTCACTAACCATGATTTTGATTTTCACAGGAATGCGCCAAATAAAACTTCTTAGAAATGAATACGTCTTAATCGGTGACATGCTTAAAATTAGCACAAAAATACCTAAATAAATTAACCTGAGTTTTGATTGTTTTTATCTCACTAACCGAAATTCTCATTCGTCAGCGCCAACTATCTATCGAATACGAATACGCTATGATAGTTGATATGCTTTAATAATTAAAAATTTTGCCAAATAAACTAACTCGATTTATGATTGCTAACTGATTCGCTTTGTCACATCTATGCGACAAATAAATTTACCTGAAATCGAAAAAGTAATAATCAGAAATGTCTGCAGTACTTAAAAATTTCAGAGAAATGTGCAAATAAACTAACCTGAAACATAGTACTCACTTAAAAGGAATTTGATTTTCACATGCATGTGACAATTAAATTTATCTTCAATCGGAAAGTGAATAACCAGGAATATCTTCAATTTCGAAATTTCGCACAAATATGCCAAATAAACTAACTGGAATCTTAACTGTTTTCATATCACTAACTAAATTTCTGATTTTCACATGAATGCGCCAAGTAAATTTTCCTAAGTACTTTTTTTGTACATCATGATAGATGATATCTTTAAATTTACTTAACCTTTCATGTGGAAATCAAAAAAATTCCAGTATTTTTCAGGATTAGAATCTCTTTGCACATTCAATTATTTTGCGGATTTTTGGAAAAAACTGAAGCAAAATTTTCTTTCAATATTTAAATGATTCATGTAACTTTCTAAATGCATTTTTATAGCTTTATGCTGGGTGGTAACATTTAAATTTTTCTCATGGTTCAGATCATCATGTCTACTACATAATGGACAAAGTTTCATTGTACTTTGTAAATCTTCTTTGCTATCTCGTAGTTTAAACTGTCAGATTACCGTAGTAGGCAAAGTACTTATTTTAACTTATGCTTCTATTCTACCAAATATAATTCCTTCTTTGTGTCCTGAAGTATAACTTTTGTCCATTTTAAAACTTTGTGTCCTGAAGTATAACTTTTGTCCATTTTAAATTCATATTAAAATCTAATTTGGCAAGTCCGTGGCACACTTCAACATAAAATCTTATGCACAGATAAATGCTCATTTATGTGTATTCCCCCGATATCATCGGTAAATCGGACTGCTATCAGCATCATCAATAAGGGCGATAGTGGGAAGCACATGAGACTTATGTGTTGTTATTTTTAAAAAGCAATAATATTTGAGACTTATATACTATTATTTTTAAAAAGTAACAATGTTTAGGCTGGAAAAAAATTCGTATTTTTTAATGGTAAGGATTTTCATAACAATAAGTTTTAACAATTTATGTTACAATACATAAAAATGCCACACAACATAACTTTTTAGTAATTAACAAATAGCTTATTATTTTTTTTGTTCATCAAATTGAAATCATATGAACAACTTTCATTCCATAAAATGAATATATATCGCACAAATAAAACATAAAAAGTGACAAAATATAAGGTTTACAGTTCAATGCTAGGGAAAACATAAACAGCTATTTATAACAATAAAGAAAATAAAACCTATAACACAAGTCGGAATTTTTACGCAAAAAAATTCTCTAAAGAGTAGAGCAATGAAAACCTTCGATATATCCGATTTTCAATAAAGCTTTTGAAGTCATCTGAATTGAATAATTTTGTATCAAGAAGTAAACTCTTTCCAAATCGTGATTCCTGGTGAAGTTGGTGCCAAAAATTTCACACTTTCACCTAAAAAAACGTTTGATATTATTTACTGGTTCTCGAAAGTAACTGAAGAAAGCAGATAAAGCCAACTCGGATTTCAGCTTAATTTGACAACAGTAACAGCAAACTGAAGATTAAGAAAAGTTCACAAACTAGGAAAATGCTGTTGCAGTTAGTCTGCCCCATCAGCTAAAAGTAAGCCTCGATTTTTTATACTACATAAAAAAAGAAACCGTTCAAAAATGGAACATTGGATAGAACTCGTTCGTCCGGCCTAAACTTTTTCAAGATCCGAATGGGTATTTTGAATGGGTACCACAGATCTGGACGATGAGCAATCGTCCAGGGAACCAAACGCATACCTCTGAATGAGGATATCTGACGTGTACCTTAAAGAGTTTTTTCCGATTATTCGAAGGGGCAATATTTTGCAAACTTCATTAAAATAACCTTCATTGTCGTTCATTTTTTAGTAGAAATATAATTATTTCATGAAGGAAAGTCCTTCGAAAAACTATAGATTTCTTTTTTTTTTTTTAAAGCAGAGAAATAATGCGGTAGCTGAGTATTTCAGCAATTAAAAACTAAATTTAGATTAATCTTATATAAAACGGCATAAAATTTAACTAGAGAAAAATAGAATATTAAAAAGGAAAATTAAAAATGTGTGAACCTTCGAAAGTATTCCATATAATATAAAGTACAACTATATATGCGAAATTTCTGCCCGCCTCACCAGGTCCTTTGGCTTCAATAACTGCAGTTAACACAATATTAGCTACATCCTGTTCACAGTCGATCAGATCCACCTAGGACAGAAAAAAGTAAATTCATGCAATTACCTGCACTGATATCTTCAGTTCTACGATTGCATTGTTCATGGTCACCTTTTCAAAGTCTTTTACCCAACCTGGGACTAGAAAACGTTACACACGACATCAAAATGTAAAATAGACTTTCAGTACTCTCCGAAGACAGCGTAGATACTATTTCTGCCGCTAAGGTTAATCTCAAAATTTCATCAAAAGATGCCAATGTAGCGACAAGCAGTGTCGATATAAAAATGGCATATGTTCAAAAGACTGAAGTAAAAACATTATGCCACTGGTAATAATCACGTCTTAAGGAAATCGTTAAATATATATCGAAAATCAATAAAATTATCGACGACTTCGAAAATTATTGCGCAGCATCAATCGGATGTTAAAAAGTTCAGCACTGATATGATTAAGTTAAAATAATTCCAAACAAAAATTATTTGAATAAAAATTTCGTACAAATGAAAAAAGAATAAAAATACCTCATAATCGATTAAACCTTGATATTTGTAACTTCCATACATACGTGAGACAACTACAGGCATGATTTCATACAGTAAACGTTCAATGTCCATCAAAGTCTCAGTGATAAAAAGCGGCTCGCTTAAGCCTGCTGGTGAGGGATTTTTGTCTGAATTTTTCGAAAAAATCTGAATTTCATTCATAAAAAATGATGTCAGGATAAGCTCACTAAATTCAAAAGCTATTGAAATGATTTCTGCAAAAAAAGATCCACCATAAAATTTTACAAAAAAGTTTCCGTTTGAACCGATGGCGTAATTAGTGCACTAAATTAGCTATGTAACAAATAAGAAATAAATAAATTAACCTTCAGTAGTGACTCGCTTTAAATGATATTCCCGAGGAACGTTTCCAAAATGCAAGGTTGCATCCTCAACTTTGATATTTTGTGAATTACAACCTTCAAATATTTCTGTTTCACCACCATCTACTAATCTTGGATCAATTACTTGCATTATCTGAAATCAATAAGAAACTTAATAATTTCAAAGACCTAATGAAATTTCAAAGTACTACATGAAGCTTCAGATTTCGCTGACTTATGAATGTCCCAGTTTTTATCACTATGATTTCTGTTTGTTTCTTAAGACGAAGAAAAACTTTTGAATGTTCTAAACTATATACCAACAATATTAAAACAAGATGAAGCTTCAAATGCCGTAATTCAAATTAAGCACTTAAAAAATCAAACACTCACTGTAACAATATTGCAGAAAACAACAAGATGACTTGAACGTAATCGACAGAGCTGATAGCTTGAACATAACTTTACATAGCACATTTTTTTTTCGAGAAAATTTAGTTTAAAAAATTACAACTTTATGACATACCACGCGTGACATACGAACTGCTTTCAAAGGAGGACAACTCTTCGTAAACAGATAAGAAACTAATGCAGTCCCTCCATTCACTATACCACCGTGATCTGTTGAACGCAGAACTGCTCTAAAACAAAAAACAAAAAATTGAATGCTGTAACAAAGAAAATCACCCATTTCAAAATCAAAATGCATGTGAACTGGTCGTTCCGAAATGATTTTTTGAACTTCAATAATTCTTTAAAGCCAATCTTTGCGAGTAACTGATATATCGCAACGAATTGATATCATAAAGAAAATAAAAAAAAGTATTACTACTAAGTTCTTTGATGCCATCTTTTGATACATGTTAGAATTGAATAAAATATAGAACTGAATAAATAAATAAAGAAGTAGACATATTATTCAACTAGTTAATCACAGTCATCTATATTCCAATTATTTATAGTTGCAGGGTAAAGAGAATAAGAATAAATTAAAACAAAGCTCTCTATGCGCAAGTATAAAACAAAATTTAGCAATACCGCGATAATTTCGAACCACTCCAACGATAGGACATTACAAGGCATGTGGTAAGAGAAATCGTCACACGGAAACGAAATAATATAAATTTAACTTTAGCAATAACTGAGAAAGGTTCCAAGTTTCGTCTAAGTACAGTTGTATTTCTTGGTTCGGTATTTTGCTTTCTGAAATTTTTACGATAAAAGTTCAATTCGTTATTTTCTATCAGTTTCCTGAAATGATAAAGAGATAAGTCAAATACTGAACACTTAAATTTAACATGCGGTTTCAATTTCTTTACCGATAGTTTTTCAGTTTGTCAGTAGATTTGAAAAAGTGGGTCTCTAACTCACTCTTTTAAAATTGCTGAGTAATTAAAAAGTATTCAATTTTTATGGAGATGAATAGTATGTTCGAAAGTGAAATCAATTCTCTATCTCGAAGTATAGCACAAACAAGATATTGTAATTACAGCACTGTCTTTGAGAAAGAGAAAAAACTGACATGAAACCAACGATTGATACATGAGAAGAACTGTAGGGAAACGTTGCATAAATTTTCGCTCTACTTGGCCAGGCTGTGAAAATTGTGATAAAAGCCTACAAAATTTGAAATGAAGTATTAAAACAAATATACTGAAAAATCATTTATTTCGGCAATTTCTGAGATCTAGCAAACAAATTTAGCAAAACTCGACGAAATACCAAAATTTTTACTGGTTTAAGCAATGTTGCTGATAATTCAAATATAATAATGTTCAGCTCTGTTTCGTCTTCGTATTGTCCCACTGAAATATTATATTTTAAATAGAAATGTATTTAATGCCATAGTTATCAACCAAAATAGTTTCGCACATTTTATAGCAAATTGTGCTTATAATCTTGAAACAAGAGAAACAATTCACCTGAACGATGTGATGAATATAGCAGGCCAACTGCATAGCGAGAATCATTCGAAAGACCTATAAAAACACATCTGAAATTAAAGTTAATTAATTTACGGCAAGTAAAACATCAAAAGTAGTGAGTTAAAAGAAAAATTTCAAAGAAGATAGTCCGTACCAACCACCCAATTTCTTTGTGAATTTTTACGCTTTATTCTAGGCAACCTAGGATCTACAGTAATCCAGATTAAAGGATGTAATCTAAAAATGAACAAAAAGATTTTTGCGTTCTTTTGAACATTTATTTCAAATAAATTTTTGTTCTAAAAAAGGAAAATGAAACATAATCCGATCTTCTCCTGATTTTTATTGCAAAATGAAAGAAAGAAAGTAGCATACTCTCGAATATCCAATAAACGTTTCACACCCGAAATTTCGATTAAATACGGACATTCTAACTGATCTAGCCGTACTCGACAACTTATCCGTCTGAGTTGTCTTGCTTCTCCATGCAACTGGAATATAAATATCATAGTAATAATATCAGAAATTCTACAGTTAAGTTATCACAGTAAATTTAAATGATCATGCTTTTCTCTTTCTGATTATTTTATTTTTCCAGTATCAATTTCATATTTACAAGTGAGAATAAAAAAATTTTGTGTTTGCTGCGATTTACGAAAATCCTAATTGTCTTGTACTATCAATTAGAAATATTTTTATGCTACAACTAGAAATAATATTGAAAGTATTATCTCTTATCAGTTGATAGATATCGACTTGATAAGATTATTTATTTATATGCTAATTTTCTGATAATATTGAAAGTATTATCTCTTATGATAATACCGGCTTGATAAGATTATATATATATGCTAATTTTCTCCTTCAAATTATAGTTTCTCTTAGATAAGCTTTGATCAAATAATAGTTCGGAAAAAGGCTAATTACCTTCTAATATACAGCACAAAAAAAAACAGGTAGCACGTACGTAATATCGTTACCTCACGATGGCGTATAATTTTAGGTAGTGAAGTAATTGATTTCTTTCGTAGTGGAGTTTGAACCAAATGATGCCGTTGTGTTGTAGTTGGTACTTGATTACGGTAGTGATCAGAATACTTTAGTCGCTTTTGTTGGATATCGTTGTCCAAGTTATTTCTTTCCATTACCTGCAACATGAATCTACTATCTCCTAGTTTATTTCAACTGTTCAAATCTAATAATCATATCATCCTGGCAATTCGAACGTGAACCTAAGTCCTTTTTAGTTCCTATCATGTTGCACGTTCTACAACATGTTAATGGACCATGATAGGTACTACAATATCCTCTCTAAATCTCATCAATCACTATAGTCTATACTCTTTGTATTTTTATTTATTCCTCACAAAATTCTCTCTTTAATAATCTTCCAAAAGTGATCTCTTCTAATCGAATCTTCGTTTCTATTTTCTGAAATAACACTAATTGTATAATGACCTCCTTGTAAAACTATCTTTCCAATATCACATAAAGCTTAATGACGTTTACGTGCTCATTGCAAGTCTTAATGACGTTTACGTGCTCATCGTAAGTCTTAATGACGTTTACGTGCTCATCATAAGTCTTAATGATGTTTACGTACTTATCGTAAGTCTTAATGACATTTACGTGCTCATCACTTGTATCTAATCAACGATTATCAAATATATCAATAAACAAATGATAAAAGTTAAATCTATCAAGTGTATGCAAAAGCTAAAATGAAATTATCAGCAGTTTTAAAAAATTAAATTTTAAAATGGGAAGTGAAATATTGTTTATATGCAGTGGTGTCCGAGTGGTTAAGGAGTTTGACTAGAAATCAAATGGGCTCTGCCCGCGTAGGTTCGAATCCTGCCCGCTGCGATGACAATGTTTTGCTTACACTACAATACGACGCGACAAAATACACACTGTTGTTTACATTTACTGCAAAATTTTTTTTTGGCTATATATATTAAAAGATAATTTTCCTAATTCTAATATATGTTAGATTGTAAAATGTCATAATATAGATTGTTCTTTAATCACAGAATGCAGAAACGTGGATAAATTTACTAGACACGTATATAGACGTGGAACCACCGAAGTGAATCATTAGTTTACTAGACACGTATGTAGACGTGGAACCACCGAAGTGAATCATTAGTTTACTAGACACGTATGTAGACGTGGAATCACCGAGGTGAATCATTCTTCCTTTTTCATTGACTCAAATTAACCTTTCTAATATAGTTTTGTTTATTGCAGTATTATTTCAAATATATCTTTTATGACGAAAGTATTAATTAAACAATATTATTATTTCAAATTGCAAAAGTGTAAAAAAATATGATATGGTTTTATTGTGCAGCAATGTTATTTCAAATATGCAATAATTGTTGAAATAAAAACAGAAGGAAATATTACAGCAATAAGGAACATTTAAGAAAAACAATAGGAGAACATTATCAATTAGTTTCATAGAAAAGTTTGTTTTTCACAAAGTTTAGAAATTTGAAAAATATAGATCAGTAGGATGTTGTATATCCTATGAAATTAACGTTGCTGACAGAGTTGAGGAAAAAGAAGTACAAGAAAATCAAATAAACATCGCCAGTTCGGAAGTACAATAAATTTTGCTAATATCATGATCTGGTATTTCCTGCGTAAATTGTGGAGTAAGCTGTTTTTCCTGAAATGAAAGAAGAGAATTTGTTACGAAGTGGATTCAAGAAATGAAATTATAAATTAATTTGTAACATTACGACTGAAATGAAATTGTAATTTAATTTTTTAATAACATTAATTTATTGAAAAATAAAATTTTTTTAAAACTTCGTTTCAAAAAAATCCATAATAGGAAACGAAATCAAAATTCATCCTATTGATTTATCCATACGGATTAAAAATTTTACCAATTCAAAATCAGCAGCATCGTGAAGAATTTGCTTTACTTTACTCGATTTTACCGTTGGTATATATAAATTGACCCAACTTTGCTTCTTAAGCTCTTCATCGAAACATGAATGTAAAGCATGGAAGAGAAGCTTGAATCCATCATCCGAATCACAATATATAGGTCCGAAGCCAGGAAAGCCAACGATTGAATACAAACGACCACATCCGTAACCAACAACTTCATCTTGTGAATTCACCAGTACCTGAATAGATCATGTATGTTGGCTTACATCTTCTGAAGATAAGACTAGACAACAATTTAAAGTAATCATGTATTGCTTTATACATTTCTTACTTTTCATAAAACAGAAAAAAACATAATTGCAGACGTTTACAATATCTACAATGAAAACATCTCATCATATTTTTGTTGATATATCGTGTATTGCTTTATGAATTTTAATGTTAAATCTAAAAAAAAAAAAAAAAAAAAACAACCGAGCAATTATCGTAGCAATCAGTTACTTTTTATTCGACGACATCTTGCATTTCTTCTTTAATTTTGTAAATTAAATTTATTAATTTAATTTACAAAATTAAATTAATAAATTTAATTTCAACAATTTTTCGTCACTTACCTTACAAAATGCATCAATGCGCTCTACAGCCCACTGCCTAACAAAGTCTTCACGCCGACATTTTGCAACTTTAGTATCATAATCAATAATTCGCTGTAGATTTATTTCTTTACCATCTTTTACGGTCAGAGGAATATTGTCAACTGTAGTAAACTTTGAATTACAACTTAGCAAAACTGTTAAGCTTTAATACTTCATTTCAAATAAGTAGCATTAAGTAAGAATGTTGGATTATAGCATCTCAACTACTAATATCTTCTGAAGTAATTTTTAAGCGAAGATATTACGACCAAATTTTGTTCATATTTAGTTATTGTATCTAATCTTAACAATCATTATAATGAACATATTATTACTTCCATGATTAGGAATTACAGAAGCCGAAATTTTAAATTCAAAAATCAAAGTGTTTGTAAATATGTAAATACCAATAATTTTTTGTTTATCAATATTTTTCACTTCAATCATATCTATCTTCCAAGATGTTCGTTTGTTGAAACCAAGTTTTTGTTCATATATCGGTGACATAACTTCCACTAAAATAGCTTTATTAAGATATTATATTATTATTAAGGCCCGTTGATTTTTTCGACCTTTATATCTCTTTCTATATAAAAGCTGTGAAAGAAATTACCATAGGTTAAAACGAAGAAATTTTAAACTAACCGGCATGTAATCCAATATTTTTTTTTCGCAGGTCATCATTAAGAACACGCTTGAACAATTTAGTTCCAATACCTCGTTTTCGATATTCAGGACGCATGTAATAGTAAGACAGAAATGCATAATTGTCAAATTCAAAACATATACATGACCCAATATAATCACCAACTATAATTTAGTTCATTTGGAAATTAGTGATGCAAAGTTTATGCAATCATAACGATGTTCGGAAACAAAATTTTTAGGTCATTTTTACGTCATTTTGATGTCTGGAAATTTCGGAGAAAATAGCATACGGATATTATGAGTCGATTCTTTTTCAATGAAGTAAAAAAAACATCAGAATGTTTGGTCAAAGATATTTCTGCTTAATGAGATGATCACAGAGCATTCAAATAAAAATAATTCCGACAAGATAGATTAATATTAACTCATTAGAAGTTCAACAGAATCGATACAATTGAGCAGCGAACTCAAATGAAAATAAATTTAACATCTCAGCAGGGATTTTTTATTATGGAAAAATTCAACTGAATTCAGGTTCTTTTTGATAATTATATTTGTTCCATATAAAATCTTCTTATAAAAAAATTTGAATAGAAAATATTAAAGCCAACTTTTTGTCTTGACAGCCATATCATGTAACTTTGTCGGTCCCAGAATTTTCCTGTAACAATCGTAATCGCGATACTTGCCCAGCCAACCATCGCTTTCATTACTGGCATTGGTAAAACTCACAAAATCCTCCTTGCCACCGCGAACATATATCAATTCTGACGCTTTTATCTCCTCATTATCATTATCTTGCGTCCTTCTCTCTTCCAATCCATGCTTCTCTTCGTTTGTCATTACGACTATTTCAGATTTCTTAAAATATGAGTTTACCCATTAACTTTTCAAATAAAAGATTTTGCGAACAATCATAAAAAATTAAACGGTTAAAAAGTAAGCTGAAACATCATTCTTTCTAAAACTAATTTTCTTTTTTCTGTTTTCATGTACTGAAAGCGATTTTGTTGTATGTGATACTGGCAAGCAATTTCAATTGTAGGAATTTTCTTCCTTTTTTATTTTCGGGAAAGTTTCTGATCAATGAAATTAATGATTTAAAATGTTAATAGTATCAAATAAGATATTCTTGAAAATTTGATGAAATCTTTCTGCGCTCAAGATAAGTTTTCAAAGACTTATTTTTATAAATCTATTAAAAATATTATATTAAAAATATACAGCATATAGTATCTAGAACCACCGATTTAAAATATTTTGTAATTATTTAAATATGTTACATTTGAGGTCCATCTGATGCATCATATAAATATGGAGGTTGAAATTTAACAAAAAAGCATTTCTTCTTTGAGAAAACAGCTATGCTTTCAATTTAAATCATTAATTTCACAACCATTAATTTCATTAACCAAAAATTTTCCCGAAAAATTAAAAAGGAAAAAAGTTCTCTACAAATGAAGTTGTTTATTGATCATGCACAACAAAATTGCTTCCTAATTTGTACGTGAAAACAAAGAAAAAGAAAAGCAAGCTTGATAATTGTCATAAATCACAAAATCATAAAGTCATAAAAATAACCATAAAGTCAAAAAATTATTATAGTTATTAGCATCAACTTTTTCTTTTTATCCGAAATTCTTTCCAATCTACTTCGTATTTCTATTAATTTACTTTCTTAAAAAGCAACAAAAAGGAAGTTCAATGAGTTTTAACTTTGAAACAAAACTCATTTTTGACAAACTTTGAAACAGTTTTAATTTTGAAACAAGTTAGTTTATTATCAGTAGACATGATTGATCATCTCGATGAACATCATTAATAGCCATCTCTCGATATCCATCTTTCGAGTACAATATCCATCTCTCGACTTTCGAGTACAATATAGCCTTCTTTTTCAGCACCATTTTAAAAAAAAAACGAAAAAATAAATAAAATGTTACAGTAAAATGAAACAAATATAGAAACATGTGATTGATAAGGGAAAAAACAAAATTATATTTACGGATTAAAATGAACCAAATGATGGCTTAGCTTTTTCCGGTGTATTTTTTCTCTGAAAATATGATAATGCCAACTTCTAGTGTTTGAATAAGACGGCAACAAATAAAATGCCGAGAAAATAACAAATCTCAATGTCACAAACATTAATATCATAATTAAGATAAAACAGTAATCGCTCCGTGAAGTTCAGGAAAATTGAATATCGGTTAAACTTGTCATCGATTCTGTAACTGCGTATAAATGAAATTAACTAATAAAAGCACAGTATAGCAATGTGAACTGTTTAAAAGGAAAAATTTCAAAGGTATGTCACATATGATTTTTTTCTTCTGTAAAAAAGAATCATTTATGAAAAGTACATGAAACAGTCGGCAATAACATCAGTTATATTGAAATTGAAGTTTAAACTCGAAAAACGATAAAACTGAAATCGACTAGAATCGAAAGAAAAAGAATATCAAATATACTAAAATTAAAAAATACACCAATGCCGATATGTACAAAGAAAAAAGAGAAAAGAATTTTGAAAATATCATACAATACATGCCACCATATTTAATGATATTCATTAAAGTACTGGTTTATTGCTCTTCAAACATATTAAGAACTACATAGTGCTGAAAATTTACCAATAATTCGACGAAAAGAATTAAATCAATTAAAAGACACTATGTTTATTTTCATAATAACAGATATATGAAAGACCGAGATATCTGCCTTGAACTATCTTAAACCATCATTTTATGGCGATACAAATACAAAAAATGTACTATTTTTTCTCAAACTTAAATTGAAACAGCAAGTTGGTGAGTCAATTCCGTTATGTTTATGTAAAAGTATGAAATAAAATGTGCCAAAGTGAGGAAAGGAAACAAGCTTCAAACACTTTGAGCTCCAAACAAGCAATCAATGGGCAACAAAACCAGTTCTTATTGTTAAAAAAAAAAAAAAACAACATTTTGGATACTAATTAATGGCTGAATATAAAAGTGAATGTTTTCAATGTTTATAATATTGATAATGATGGAAATAATCGTTAGAATTATATATTCGAATTTTAAAATGATAGCACTTATTGTTTTAATAGAAAAATTATTCCAAAAGATGAATCTTTTAAACATTATGTTAGCATTTCTGTTTTAATCGATTAATTTCGATTTAAATATAAAAATAGTAAGTTTGGAAGACTGTTCAAATATTATGGAAAATGAACATAATATTGCGTTTTCGCGTAGGATTCCGATAAATTTGAACGAAGCGAAATTTCGAACATATGGAAGTGAGAATCTTTGTGCCGTGTAGCAATTTATGGAACCGCAATTGCTGTCGTTGAAAATTTTGAAATAAATCATTATTGTTTCGCATTTATAGAGTTATTCATTAAAACCAAGATTTATACACAGTGCAAAACAAAAAAAATATGACTCATACTTACCAATTCAGTCATTTTCTTATTCAACATTAGAAATACCAGTTCACTATGAAACGCTACTGTTGATTTTTTAAATTTGATTTGTGATTTGTGACTCCTACTTACTGTTGATTTGTGATTACTGCTGATTTGTGACTCCTACTTACCAATTTAGTCATATTTTTACTCAGCATTAGAAGTACTAGTTTACTATGAATCACTACTGTTGATTTTTTAAATTTGATTTGTGATTTGTGACTCCTAGTCACCGTTGATTTGTGATTACTGTTGATTTGCGACTCCTACTTACCAATTCAATCATTTTTTTACTCAGCATTAGAAGTACCAGTTTACTATGAATCACTATTGTTGATTTGAAGGAACTCACTAGACTGCGAATTACGTCCAAGATAAGCAATAAAACGCATTCATTTAAATTCGCAATAACAAAACATTGAAATATTAACATGACAGTGTAAAAAAAGTACATTGTTAAGTACACTGATCAATCAATAATCAAAATTATTGAATTTCAGATTTCATTCTTTTGCGATGTTCATTTATAAACTGTTTCTATCACTGCCCAGTAGCTCTCAGTTAACAGGTAACTGCCACAACTGGATAAACAATACTTCACTGTATAGATATAGAAATGAAGTGTAAATTTTTGAAAAAAATTATCTAATTCGGAGAAACAGCTATCATTGAAATTTCAGTGATATGTTTATAGATGGACAGAAATCAAAGCATACAAAACACTGAAAAATACAGTAAAACAAATAATAAAAAGATTCTAATAAAGAACTCAACAATATATGGCAGATGCGGAATTGCTTCGACAACCATGAAATGGACAAAAAAAATTTTTTAAGTTAAAACACATTTTCAAGGATCCAAACTGATATTTAACTTATCGAGATTATAAATTTGATAGTGATCAAACAATAGAATCTTTGTTTCGCCTGATTCTAACTGAATGACGAAATGCATGATGATGCAAGTCGTAAAGCTTTTATTCTTGGATATAAAACCATGATTTTAACATTCTTTTCTACTTCAGATCTGTAATATATACTTAGAAATCTATATAAATTAAATGATAATGATATATAAATTTACAACAGTTATTTTTATTATTTCCGCTCAAAAAAATTAATTAATTGTATCAAAGGAGATTTGCTCGCAAGAAAATTTACCTAGATCAACAGTGCTCCATTAATGCTCCATAGCATTCTCATTTTGATGTCTGTGATAGATTTCCATGAATGATGTAGCGAAACCTTCCAGATGGAATATAGCTTTGCTACCACGCGTTAAGCGATACTCATATTCAGCTGCCGCAGCAACGACCTCGAACTTGATTTTATCATCACAGGATTTCAGTAGCTCTTTCAATAATTTCTGGAAATATTTTATTTTAAACACCAAAGAATAAAAAGACATATTAAAATCATCTGATATCTAGAGCAATTAATAATAAATAGAATAGAAAATCAATTTTCATGAAAAGTGATCGATAAATCAGGTGCATAAATAATAAAAACATACCATAAAAATGATATTTGGGGGTATACAATGTCCAATGCATTCATAAAATCTATTACGCACTTTGAGAAGGCTGTAAAAATGTAAAAAATAGATATAATGATAAAAGAAAAAATTGGTCGCATTACAGACATGATATGGCCCCTCAGAGTAAATAAAACAAACTTCTCAGGACTTTGTTGCTGTATCATCATTTTAGCTGTTTCACGCAAATAAACTTCCCATTCCGGATCTGGAATTTCTTGATTTTGTTTGAATGGATAGCTGGAATGAAAAAGTTTTGAATAATCCTTCAATCACGTTTTTTTTTTTTCAAAAATACCAAAAACTAAGTAAAATGATGAAATGACCTAAAACAAAGTACTGGGATAGGTATAAACTAGCTGCAGTAGCGAAAACCAGGGCAAAAAAATTGCGATACATTTTACATGTCCAAAAACTGATATTTCAAATTTCAATATGTGGAAATAAATTTTTTTAGAAATTTGTTAACATAAATAAAGGTGCGCAACTAAGAAAATTTACTTCTGTACTTTTGCTGCTTCAATCATCAGTAAAGCTCGTCGCATATTACCATTAGCTTTTTGCGCAACTGCAGCGACAATATTTTCAGGAACACAGACGTTTTCTTGTTTGCAAACAAATTTCACTGCTTTGGCCACCAAAAAAAAGGAAAATTTGAACTCTGGCCGGATATTTTAAATTCAATATATGCAGCGTTTTCAGGACTTTAGTATAACTACTGAACAGACAATGAAATTTGAGCTTTAGGAGTTCTGAACTTACGAGCTCAAAATTATGAGTTTCATATAGTACAAGTTCCATCAACACCCATTCGAATATAAGCATTACCCGCAAGGATAAATTATTTATATAAAACTTACATCATCATTTGAAGGTGCAGCTACACGAACCGTCAAGCATCGGCTTTTCAAAGGATCGATAATTTTACTAATTGAATCACAACATAGTATAAGTCGGCATGTTTGCGCATATTTCTCCATCGTACGACGTAAGGCATTTTGTGCATCTCGAGTCAATTGATCTGCTTCCATTAAGACAGCTACTGAAAAATAAACTTTGAATTCACATGAAATTTCTTTCATGACAGCTTGAATTTAAATATAATATATATACAGAAATAAAGAATGGAAAAGAGAAACATCAAATTTACCTCCAAAATATTTGATGCACCGAAATTACAATAAATTATAAGGAATAGTAAAATATTCTGACATCAATTTTATAATACTTGCATGCTTTAAATCTTATCTTCTTAAATCTTATTATCCTGACATATATCATTTGGTTATTATTGTTTAAATATTAATGTTAGGAAAAATGGGAACTTTATGGCAGTGCAAAATTTTGCAATAATAATAAGATTCCGATATTTTATTGAACCTTTAAAATTTCGTTGCGCTGTAGCATCAATTTGGTGCATTTGTGCCATTTGCTTGATAATTTCCTGAACAACAACACGGTCGTAGATACCAACTTCTCTGAAAAGTTCAAATTTTTGAATATTTAAATAAAAATTTGCAATTAATAATATTTTCAACTCAGAATTCGCCTTTACTCTTGATCTATAGCAAAAACTGCACTACATTTCAAATATTAGAAGTTCCAAAAAAAAAAAAAATAACTTGCCCAGGACTAAGCTGAACATGATAATTACTGCTAAAGGTTTGAATTTCTAATTTTTTGCCGGATGGAGCTTGAAAATTTCGTGCATCCATTCGTAATTTCTCCACACCATTGCCGTAAAGTTCTCGCAAAATACAAAAAATTCTAGTCATTTTGCCCGCTCCACTTGGGCCATATACAAGCAGGTGTGGAAAGTCACCGGTCTGAAACCATCTGTTTCTTTAAAAGTAAAATTCTTGAAAAATCTTCCAAAACTTCCCCTTCTTTTGCGCCTGTCCATTGTTATTAAGATATTTGAAATTGCAAGAAAAACAAAAATCTATATCATCCGACTGAAAACTTTTTTCAAAATAAGAATATTTTAACAGCTAACAATTCCACCCGCTTATTAATCTAAATTCACGTCGAGGCTATACAAAACATTTCATCTGACTAATTTATTTTTTTTTGAATAACGATTGGACGCTCATTTTACTCATCGGTCATTGCAGTAATTTCAAAGCATCATAAATTAACTAGCAATCAAAAAATTGTAGTTTTAAGTTTATTCATTATCTCCTAATTGGGACAAATTTCAAAGAAAGAACATGAATATCAATTTTTTTTTTTGTAGGATATGCGAAATACTATTCAAAATAACTTGGATCCATAGTTTTGGAATTTAAATTTTCAAAAATCCTTGCGCTCAAATGATTTGTGAGCGCAAAATAATGTTGTTGCGAGCTTTTTCACGCCTTAAGTCAAGAAATCGGTATTTAAATCTTATATTTTCTGGATATTCTTGCTCACTGGCAATGCTTGCTAATATAGCATGATGCTATCTATAAGGGAACTTACTAATTCAGACGTAAAATAAAAAGGTTCATGTAAAGCAGTCCTAAATATATATATCTAGTAATACCTAAAAGCCTTCCGGAATGAACTATTCGCTCTACTTTTGATTTTTGCAATGGAGAAAAACTAAAAATTATCAATTTACACTCACATTTTTGAAGTTTTTTTTTCATTATATCCACTTGAATGCTTTGTTTCTTTTTTTTTTGTTGCCTATTTTTCCTGTCATAAAATAAAACAAAAAAGTTCTTACTTTAACGATTTCAATGAGATCTTTAGCTTGTTTGGTATGATAAGTTAAAGCTGAAAGTTCGCGCGGTCTATATTTATCTACCCATAGTGCCATTATTCCTGAAAATAGTCCATTTACTGTAATTAATTAGTTACAGCAGAAATAATATTCATTTTAACAATGCTGATAAGAATGATACCGCTTGGATAGATATGTTACAAACAAGTTGTCATGAAAGTAAATGACCATAGATTGACATTCTCAATTACACTGATAATATGGGTCACTTTTCACGGGTCATGCATGGAAGGTCACCAAGATGACCATTGTCCACTGGACAATTTCAAACTACGCACCTTTCAATTGCGTCTTCAATTTGATTAAGCCTATTGTTTTTCTACTCTACTTCGCTGCGCTATTTTATTCTTCTCTAATTTCATGTCTTTTGCTTGCTGATATGTTTTTTTTTTGGCATTTTGAGCAATAATCGAGCGGTAAAGAAACGCTTTGCGATCGTCGATCTAGAAAGGGTTATTTCATGGTTTTTCTGGGTTTTATACCGTATCTGTTCTATGGTTTTTCTGGATTTTATACTGTATTTATTTGTGGATTATTTTTTTTTATACATCGGTGATTGAGTACGTTGCAGAGATGGCGACGGGTATATTGTTCGATGATATGTTTCTTGTGAAGGATGTTGACCCCGATGGAAAGAAATTTGACCGTGTTTCACGTCTATTCTGCGACAGTGAATCTTTTAAAATGGAACTCATCCTTGACGTAAACACGCAACTGTAAGATTATTTTCCTTCTAATAGCTCTATGAATGAGTAATATTTAAAATAATGGAAACAGTTATGATAAAGAAATCATAATTCTTGCAGATATCCAATGAGCCTAAACGATAAATTCCGATTATTGCTGGCAACAACTTTACGCGATGATGGTTTACCTGATGAGCGTGAGTTTGATAGTCAGGTAAGAGAGATTTCATTTGTTTTGACTGTTAGAAACTCAACCAACTGTAGCTTTATTGCTGGAAATTCAACGTACTGCAGCTTTACTGTTAGAAACTCAACCTACTGTAGCTTTATTGCTGGAAACTCAATCTAGTGTAGCTTTACAATTTTGTTTTTATTTCTGTCAATGAAGTGGCAAATGTTGAAAATGATTGATCAGTTGAGTGTCCAACAGTTAAATCATAATCTTTTTTTCATGCTTATCGTACTTCTTTTATCACTGTAATCAGGAAATATCTTAAATCATGTATTTCATTTTGATATTACGTTCATTATCACTGGTTCACTGTTTACTATTCAAATTTCAGACACATTATCCACGACTAGATCCATTTGAATATGTAATGTTTGGGAAAGTATATCGAATCGAAGGCGAAGAAGCAAGTTCCGAAACAAATACCCTAGCGGCATATGCATCATTTGGTGGCCTTCTGATGCGATTGAAGGGTGATGCAAATAATTTGCATGGTTTTGAACTTGACTCTAGCATTTATTTATTAATGAAGAAAGTTGTGTTTTAGTTCGTGTCATTTTTTTTTTAACTAGTAGTTTCAAGTTTTCAGTGAAAGTTTCTGATATTAGACTTATAAGTGAGTTTTATCTTCGATGTATCCTTTGCGCTATTGAAAAGAAGAGAATGCAGTAGAATCTGATGATGTTGAAAATCAATTTTCATTTTTTTTGGAATTATTAAAAAATAAATAATAGAGAGAAATGATGTAATTCATGAGATTCATGATCAGGTTTCTTTCAAGAGGGATCACTCCAAGGGTTATTCTTTTGTGAGTTCATTATTTTTTTTGTATACTTGCTATATTTGTTTTGTACATATTATTATGCAATTCCATTGTATTGTTATTATTGTTTGGACATTTTTGCTCCTTGACAGTATTTGTTGCTAAAGAAAATTTTTGACGGAAAAATATATGATTCTTAAAACTTCTCTCTTTCAACAAATTATTATATGATGACACAAACATTGTGCATTGCAATTCTTTTTTGATAATATTCCAATTAATTGGAGCTGCTCAAAATGAAAATGAAATTTTTCACGTGTATGTTTTACTGTTGATGTAGAATTTCTGCCAGCTCAGCAGGATCTATTCCAATATTGGAAACGAAGTGAAACAGGTTGATCAGTGTTCTTTAGGGGACATCTGATCTGAAGTTTGGAATGTAATGAGGGATTGTTTTTGCAGGGTACGTAAGATGCTATGGTGAAACTGGAGTTACCGAGTGGCATTCCATTGAGCAGCGAATTGCAGCAGCTCAAACGACATCTTGAAGAATCAGTAAATCTCCTTTCTTTTTTTTTTCATCGGTTATCGAGACTTGATTAGGTAGAATAAGTCATCAGAATTTAACCGTTCACTGATTTTTTGATCTATTCAGTGGCGTTTTATTAATGATAAAGAGTATTCGATCCGTTTTTTTAAGGTTTTTCTAAAATTATTTATTGAATGAGGTTTGGAAGGTCACTGAAATATGGAATCTCAAATTATTAATTATTGAAATATGGAATCTCAAATTATTAATTATATCTTCATTTTTAAGTGATGAATAGTGCGAAAAAATTATGCTGAATCATTTAATTTAACCTACTGTTGACAGAAAAAACGGATTTGATTCAAATTCTGCAACTTATCTCGTGGTTTTATAATAAGTTTTTTTTTTTTTGATTCGAAAAGAAAAGGCGTAAGATTTTAGAAGCATTGAAGAATAAGATTTTCATTAAAAATTGTCTTCATAATAATGTTTTATTAAAGTAATTATTATATACCTGCTTTAGGAAGAAAAACTTGTGACATATCAAAATTTGCTGCAAGCCATGGAAAAAGGGGACGTGAATGATACTGTGCTGGAGCACTGTCCTAATTTGTTAAAAGCTGTAGTGGAAAACACAAAGCTCAAATACAGAACGCAGATCCTTCAAGCGGTGAATAGCACTACTCTTCCAGACTGTCTTTTTTTACCTTAGCTAAGAGAGAGCGTTCTCACTTAACTAAGAGAACATTCTCACATTTTATCAGAAAGAAAAGTTTTGGTTACTTTTTGTGGGGTTTTTTTGTTTTGAGATACACTGAGCCTTTAATGAAAAAGACGTTTTGAATTACTTTTACATACCTGATTGGAATTAACCGAACTGAATTTGGATTAACACTGTTGGAATCGTGTATGTTGATATTTTGTAATATCTATGAAAAAGGTCACTAATTAGGGATTTTTACTATGTCATTTTAGGTGATTTTTCAAGATATTAATGAATTTTAGAGTATAAGTGAACAGGAACAGTTGAATGCGAAAAGCGTTATTAAAGAGAGCAATACTGAAGCATCTGCTGAGAAGTCAAAAATGAAGAATCACTCAAAAAATGATAGTGAAAAGCCTACTGGAAATAAGTAATTTTTGATTTATCATTTTTTCTTAGGTTTTATGGAGGTTCCACATTGCTGAAATACAGAAATCAGATTTATTTGTGGGGTTAGCAGAAATTTTATTTCGCTACACAAATCGACATCTTCCATTTTTATATCCTTGAATTTCTGCTGTCTTCGTTTTTATATTTATGCATGCTTCACTCTCTTATCAACATTCTGCCGATCATAATTGGTCAAAAAACTTTCATTTAGAAAATCTTCCAAAGAAACCAAAAAATGCAATTATGTGGTTGTGAAGGATTTTGGAAGTTCGTTGTTGTGCTGTTTGCGTGCCTTATTTTTAGAAAGCGTTTCTAAGGTAAGCTTCACGAAGAACTAATTTTGCTTTTTTGAGATTAACAGTAGCAGTAGATAAACTTCGAATATTTCTGTTGTATAATTAATTGAGGAATTCCTCACGTTTTGTAATAAGAATAAAATTTCAGTTATATCCGGAAATGTGTACTGTTCCTATTCTAATAACAGAAACTCAACAAGTTAAATTTGGTGACTACCAGTTCAATTCGTCGATGTCCATTGCTCAGGTTTCAAGTGCTTCTTTGCAGCCATCTAATTTTTTCCTAAAGTTTTCAGGAAATAATTTTTTCAACAATATTTTTTAGCGATTTGTTTTAGAAGCTAGAACGAAATGGTCAGAAGATATCTCCCCAGGAAGTTGCACGGAGAATCATGAACAATTTGTCGAAATGTGATCGGATTGAGAAGGTATATAAAAAATAGATATATAAAAAAAATTAAATTGATAATCATTAATTCGTTTGAAGTTTATTAGTTATTACTTATCTTTTTTAGATGGAAGTTGCTGGACCTGGTTACATCAATATATTTCTGAATAGAAACTGGATTGCCGCAAGTATTGCAAATATTGCTCTAAAAGTATATATTATTATTACTGTGACTTAGGAAGATTTGTGAATAGATGTGAAATTGAAATATAGGTTCATTCATGAATTTTCAGGGTATTGAAATTCCAGTAATTGAAAAACGTCGTGTTGTGGTTGACTTTTCCTCTCCGAATATTGCTAAAGAGATGCATGTGGGTCATTTGAGATCCACTATCATAGGCGACAGTATTTCTCGTTTGCTCACCTATGTTGGATTCGATGTTAGTTAATATTTCTGTCCTTTATTTTTTAATGATCTAAAAAAAAATTGCTTATTATATATTTAATCGATGTAGATATACAGCAGTCACAATCGAAGCAAATGAGCTGTTGAAAGAAATCAGTGTTACAGATTTTTTAATAGAATCAGAAAGTTCGTTGTGGATAATCCAAATTTTGATTTTCTGTTGAAAAATATTTTTCGTATTAAAACTCCAGGTTCTACGTGTGAATCATATTGGCGATTGGGGTACACAGTTTGGCATGCTAATTGCTCATTTATATGATTGTTTTCCAAATTTTATCAATGAGGTACCACCAATTTCGGATCTACAGTCTTTCTACAAGGTTAAAATTTAGTTTTTTAATGTTTTACGGATTCTCAAGTTAAATGTTTTGAACTGACCATGTTTTGCTATTTTTGCGTTGGTTTCAACTTATAAGTAAATGTATTTCAGGAATCGAAGAAACGTTTTGACGAAGATGAAGCATTTAAAGTCCGTGCTTACCAATGCGTTACTAGGCTACAAAGTTTTGATCCAGATTTCGTGAAAGCATGGCAAATGATTTGTGATGTTTCTCGAAGGGATTTCAATCGAATTTACGACCGATTGGATATAGCTATTGTTGAACGGGGCGAATCGTTCTATCAGAAACATATGATTGAACTCGTCAATGAATTGGATCATCTGGGTAATCTCTTAATTGAAAGATCCATAAGGGAAGTCGAATATCAAACTAACCGAAGTATTTTATAGATTAGCACTAATGTTTTATAGACATGAAGTTCTGACTCTCAGTTTAATCGCCTAATAATTTCAGGTATTTTGGAACTTGATGAAGGAAGGAAGATTCTAAGACTCGGTGAAAAGATTCCACTTACTGTTGTCAAGTCAGATGGTGGTTTCACATATGACACTTCTGATCTGGCAACTCTGAAATACCGCTTATTTGTCGATAAAGCAGATTGGATCATATATGTTGTTGATGCTGGACAGAGTCTGCATTTTGAAGTCGGTATCATGATACTTTCACTCTTTATTAGTAATTATTTACATTTTCGCGTTTGTTTTCGCGCACTCATTGTGTTTAATTACTCGATAAATTATGAATTATTTAAATCGCTAGAGCAATTGTTATAATTTAACTGTACGTTTAGCTGGTATATAATGCTGGTCAGAAACTTGGTTGGTATTCACCGGCTGAGAAACGAGTCGAACATGTCAGTTTTGGTCTAGTTCTGGGAGAAGACAAGTAAGTTTAAAAATTTTGAATTGCAAAATTTTTTTTTGATATATTGTTGGTGTTGAATAAGTCTGCATTTTGAAGTCGGTGTCATGACAGTTTCACTTTTTATTAGTAATTTATTTACATTTTCACATTTATTTTCGCGCATTCAACGGGTTTAATTACTCGATAAATTATGAATTATTTATTTTCGGGAAATATTGTCTGTCCGAAAATGTCTTAATTCCTTTCCTAAACAATAATGGGAATGAATTTGACCTCTTATCGTATTTCAAATCATGCTACAAATATAAAAATAATCGACTAAAATCACTTGGTTAAAGAACGAATGCTTTAAAAACTTGATTTATTTGTTGCGATTTCAGAAAGAAATTCAAAACGCGATCGGGTGATACAGTTCGTTTAACAGATCTTCTTGACGAGAGTATAAAGCGAGCAGAAGCAAAATTACTGGAAAAGGAACGAAATAAGGTTCACCAGATCTAAAATTTTTATTTTTCAAATATTTGATCTTCATTTCCAGAGCATTTAGATTTTCGTTTTTTAAAAAAAAAAAAGAACTTTTAAAACTGTTGGTTTTGTTGCTTGAAGGTTATGACTTCCGATGAGTTGGCTTTAGCTCGTGACGCTGTTGGATATGGTTGTGTGAAATATGCTGATTTGTCGCAGACTCGTACGCAAGATTATGTCTTTTCATTTGATCGAGTACGATTTATTCTTGAAAACTATAAGTTTTGAAGTTCTGATATATTTTAGTGTTTATAATTCAATAACTCGTTAAAATTACTAAGGCGACACGCTCATAAGAAAGAGTGGAGTGATTGCTTTAAATGATGCTTAAAGATTACTTAAAATCTTATTCTAGATGTTGGATGATCGAGGCAACACTGCTGTTTATCTTCTTTACGCCTTTGCTAGAATAAAGTAAATTTATTTTATATTTGCTTTGAACCTTTTAAGTTTACTAGCACAATGTTTGGATAGAATTTCCGAGAGAGATTTAGAAAATTAAAATTAGTGAAGCGTGGACTTTTTTCCCGCTCTCTTGTCTAGTTTGATTTTCCAGATCAATATGTCGCAATAGTGGAGTTTCTGAAGAGAATATTCAAAACTATATACGCAATTTGCCGAATGGAGTTCTTCCGTTAGAACATAAATCGGAATTTACATTGGCAAAAACAATTCTGAAATTTACCGATTGTATTCTGAATACATTGGATAATTTCCTTTTACATCAAGTAGTCTTTCTGCATACCTTTTACTTTTGCATTCTTTTATTCGAAAGAATTTTATTTCGAAGTCATTCGAACATTTTTAGAGAAGTCTTTTTGGACTTTTTTTGTGTGGCTTCTTGATAATTTGATTACTATTTGAATTTTCCAGCTTTGCGATTATGTCTATTGTCTAGCAACATCATTCCATGATTTTTACAACGAATGTTACGTAATTCAAAAAGACATTGATGGTATGCCACTTCTTTTATTTAAATTCATGCACTACTGCTAGTCATAAGCGATTATAACTCATAAAGAAACTTCGAATCAGAGGACATTTAATAGAAAAAAAAATCTATGATATTATAAAGCTATATTATTTTTTGCGGTCATTTTATTGTATTAATTACTGTATCTTTAAAGAAATACAATTTTTTAATATTTCTCCAAAGGTTGGAGCGCAATTAATTTATAATTATGGTTGAAGCGTAGTTGATTTGCAATTTATCTATTACATAACATATTAATTTAATTGCTTTTCTTTCTTTAAGGAAAAACAACCATTCATTATCAGCGGCTGGTGCTATGTAACGTAACAGCTACTGTAATGGCCGACTGCTTCAAGATACTGGGATTGAAAACTGTCGAAAAAATGTGAATTGGTAGAAAAATACTGTTAATGGTCTGTTATGGTTTGTTAATAAAATTCCCGAGAATTCTTTGTGCTTGTTTGATGATTCATAGTAAACACCATGTTTTATAAATAAATGAATAATCATCCATGGAATTGCACAAATCTTAACAGGGAATCTTATGTTAAGCAAAGATGGAACGTAGATTAGGTCAGTATGCTAATAAATTAGTTCAGTATGCTAATCCTTAATTCATCCAGAGATTGAAACTGTAATGAAAATCATATTTGGCATCTCGTAAATCTGACCACATATCTCTAACATCTGTATAAGCATACTGCCTTTTCAAGCATGATTTTGTTGTCTCGACAACTTCATTAACGTACAGTAGATCGAACTTTCACATCTATTCTTGAAATTGAAGATACAAAACAGAGGTCACAGGAGACGGGAAAAGGTCACATATAAACTGCTGCGGATGTATCTGGTGAATCAGTCCATAAAAAAAAAAAAAAAAGTCAATTTCGAGGCCTCAAAATCTGTGTTCATCCTTCCTCTTGCTGGCTTCTCACCATCAAAAAAACATTACCCTAATCATACGTAATCACATAATCTTTCAGATCACGAGTCACGTAATCTCTCAGATCACGAATCACGTAATCTGTCAGCCTTTCATAAATATCCTTCGTATGCTTGAAGTTTACAAGCAACAGCGCGAAGTTATTTTTTTTGAAAAAATTACTCCAAAATCCGATAAGCATCGTTTTCTATGCTGGCTTTTGACTTCGTCATTGATTTTTTTTATATCGTTAAAACGTCTTCTGCACTTTATTCATTTATATCGTCAAAGTTAATCAACGTACAAATGGTCAGAGTTAATCAATGGACAAAGGGTCAAGGTTAATAGGGTCAAATGGTCAAAGTTAATGTTAACTTGTTGTTATCCCTTTTTATTACTGTAGGTGAGAATTAAAAGCAAATATCAAATGGATGCTATGTTTGCTAGTTTCAGGCGATATATCTCTTCTTCAGCATTCAACTTTTTTGCTGAAAACATTATTGAACAGAGAAACTATTGCGAAAATGTTTCCAATTTTCTTTCATGGTCTCTTTCAATTGATTCGTTTTTTTCTCAATTTCGGTGCACCAAAAAAAGAATTACGAAACGTTGATGGTAAATTTTTAATTGCTGAACCGTGCAAATCCATTTATCATTTACTCTAGAAATGAGATAGCTAACATTATGTGAAGAATTTTAACCTGCTTCACAACGAACATTGTACTGTTTGAAGAGAATTAACCAATGTTTCTTTACATATTTACTAGGCGTATTCATCTTGCGTGTCAACTATACTTGACACTATAATAGCATTTATATTATAACGCATTCCACATTTATGTAATACTATTTAAGTTTTTGCATAATCAAATGTTATTGAATTGCTGGAATTATTTGCTGAGGAAATATAATTAGAAAAAAAAAAAAAAAAACATTTCACATTTTCATCAGAAATTAAAGTTATGCAAATTTCCTTTTTTTCTTTTCAGAAATTTATCGCCAATTGGAAGTATTACAACTGGACTTTTCCAATGCAAAGGAAGTATCGACCGCTTGCGTTTATCTAGCTGATCCACATAAACTGCCAAGACCGGCCAAGGATACTAATAATAATGCTAGCAAAAGCGAATCAAATGTGAATAGCGATATATCGCTTCATGATTTTCATTGCGAAAAGAGTGATGAGCGGGATCAATTAAGCGAACAGTATCAAATCGATGATATGAGTATTTCATCTGTTTCTGATTTTGAGGAAACTCTTCAAAATCATTTTCAATATATTCCGAAGTCTGCAGCCAGTGATCATATTGAAAACCATGACAGTTCTATTGATTTTGCTTCTTTGGTGAAGCAGCAGCAAAATATGAGCAGTACAAAATCAGTGCCGATTGCTTTTACGACAAGTTTCAAATCCAGTACAAGTTTTCCTCAGGAAGGAAATTTCAGTCTACAGGATTTTGTTGAAAACATCAACATTAGCAATAGCAAAAATCCACACAGTAAACGAAGAAAACGGCAACTAATTAATAATCACTTTGATAGAAAGAGTCGTCGAATAACCAATAATCAGTTTGATGAAAGTAGTCCTGTTGAACAATTCTGCAGTAATTCATTAATAACCAGCACTCCACTGTCCACCAAACCCTATAATGGTGAGTTGTTTTTCGTTCTAATTTTAAATTTTCGTTTCTTCTAGACTTTTGCTTTTTGTGTGAAACCCTGATTTTAAGTGAAAGTTCTTTTATTCTTTATTCGAAATCAGGATAGTTAGAGTAATAGGTCACTCTAAGAATCAAGAACAAGTTAAACTTGTGGTTCTGCTTTCACCGGTAAACGTTTTGCTTTTTATGATTTATGAGTAGAGCTTATAAAAAATTAAAAATTTGTGGTTGATGCTGGTGAATTCTAAATATTACAATGCTCCGATTTTTGTTTTTAATGAGTATAAGGTAGATAAAAAATGCTTGAAAATGTTATTTTTTTAGAAGATCGGCGCCGGCTCACTACGGTGCGTAGTGCTATAAGAAGTAAGGTGCGTGAACTAAAACAATTAACTCGTACAAATTTATCCGAAGATGACGTCGACTCAGTGAATGCTAGTAATTTGAAAAATGAAGCAATGAGGCGTGAGCAAGGGGCCATTGTTAAGCATATTTCCCGCATTCGAACATCTAATTCAAAGCTTGGATTGAGCAAAGAAGTTATCCCATCATTCAGTGATACTCGTTACTACAGTATGAATACATTGTTTGGCAGCAGCGGTAGCACAAGCTTTAGTTAAGTAGCAACGCTGTCATCCTGATACTACAAGTGTAAAGTATGCTTTGATTTCGATTCCAATACAAAAAGATGAAAATCACTCATAACTGCAAAACTGAAGTTTAGGGAAATAGCTCAGCTTTCGACAAGTGTTTTATTGAAAAAAAAAAAAAAAATTTAATTTTAAGAAGAGATTTGCAGCAGCAAATTTTTCTATTTTTTGCTAGTCAGTGGAGTTTCTGATGTTCTGAAGACTTTGTTTTCTCCCTTTTTTAATAAATGATATTTTCATCTTTTTGTCGTTTTAATTTCATATAATTGTAATTGTTGCGATCATTATTATGTGATGGATGAAAGGGCAAGAGTAAAATATAAGTCATATCTTATTAATAATATAGCAAATGCTCATAAAGAGTTTTTCGTGTTTGCCAGAATTGGGAAAAGAATTCTTGGAGGTAATGACTTTTATCATGAGATAATCACTTCAAATGTAATAGATATAAATGAGGTGAAAAAGCTCAAGCTGTTTTAGTATGATTAGATGAATGGTTCTTCCCGGGTTAAGAACTAGGGTTGCTTTAACAGCTCCAACTACGACAGAGGACTTTCGTGATCTGAAAATCAAGATGTTTTATTTTTTGTAAATAATGTCTTCTTTTTTTAGAAAATTTAGCAGTTTAAAATACGCGAGAAACATAAAGTATAACAATAATTTGTTATTACTTCATTTTTCCATGTATTACTTTTTTCTAGCTATTTTGTTTTAATCTTACAGTTAATGCCATCTACTGTTATATGTTCAAGAATTAGAAATCTAGCATGTTCTTTACCAAAAAGTAAACTACTTAATTCGTTGAAAATTCTCAAGAAAAAATTTTAGATTTTGGCGAAGCATTTATGTAACAAAGTTAATAGGTAATGCTACAGAAGCAGCTTGTTTCTAGGTTTTATTATAATTTCAATTTTTTGATGACAAGTATAAATATGACATTTTAACCAATTTTCGATTGCTTCAAATCGTTTGATTACTCATTCTGTGAAATTGCTGTTATAAAGTATATAAAAATTAGTTTATAATATTTTGACATTAGTCATCAGATATATGAAAGTCCAGAAACACAATAATTTGAAATGGCAGGAATCCATTGTATTTCCAGAGTGTTTTGACATTTCTGAGATGTTGATATCAGAGTAAGTATTTCTATGCCAACTTTTCAACATTATTTTAGTAAAATAAATGACTAGCAAAGCTTTACTGGCCTAATAAAAGGACGTGAATTAGGATTTTGTGTAAAGAAGCGATGTTCAACGTCAAATCAGTCTTCTAGTGCTAATCAACTTGTCGTATATTAAATGGTTGGTCAGCTGTTAAATGGCTTTTCTACCGCTTCTTAAACACTGCGAAAGCATCATTGTGTTGGATGGATGGTTATCACTTGTTTTGCTTTACTAACAATCCTACAGCAAAGTTCGAAGCGATATTCAAAGCTTAAAGTAATTCTATTAGAGTCTTCGAATCAAAATTGGTAAAATTTAAAACACTCAATATTTCGAATCATGTACTGTATGATTATTGTGAAAGACAATAAATATCTTAGTCATTCTTTGATTAATTTAATCAGTTCATCTGATTTGTTTATGAAATTATTCAGTGTGGTGGATCTGCTTGACTGCACTCTTAACATTCGCTTAACACTTTCTGAAGAGAAGTGGCTTAAATCTAACCAATACATCGAACTTCTCCTTATTTAACAGACAATCACATAATTTCTTCCTATTTGAAACTTTCAATAATACACTTACTTTACTTCCAGTAAAGCAATTCTCGTTATACCTAAGCCATTACGATATAGTCATGCGTACTTTTGGTGAAAAGAGTTCTAAAAGAAAAGAAAAGTAAAATAAAGAGTTCTAAATGAAAAGTAACATAAACATGTTGCCAGTCTCGAGAATTTCATTAAATTTTGTTTGCTGCAAAAAAGAATGCAGAGATGAATGAAGGAAAAGAAAGACGATCTCTTTATCCAGCAGTAAATTATTCTATCAACTAAGCAATCTTTAGTAGTTTGTTCTTTCCAACTTCACGCATTGATATTATCTTCCGAGTTTCATTTTTTTTTTCTACTTAATTTCCTTTCACTTGTGAATTATTATCTAGTACCACTAAGAATTGATTATTGATTAACAAGAACGATTCAATTATAAGTCTAATTAGTAAGAGATCAAGAGAAAGTAAGCAAAAATGCTTAGTACTCATTGATTTGTAATTCATCTTAAAATCAAGAATTTTTCTTTTCTTGATTGCTAAAAAGTTAGAATAAAAAGTTTTAACTGAACCACTTCTATTTCAGGATGAATCAATCATTGTTAAATGCTTATAAATTGTTTCAAATCTTCAACAAGCGGACAGCTTGCTTTCATCTATCTTCAACTTCAGTTTTTTGGAACTGCTTCATGTTTCGATGATTTTTTCTCTTACATATCTCTTCATTTCATATCTTCGAAAAAATTTGGGCTTTTTAATTTCCGTCTTTTTATTTTACATCTGAAAATATTTTCAGGAATGATGAAAAGATAATTAGTCTTATTAAACGTTTTGCACAGTGCATTTTCAACAAATTCAAAAGTAACGTAACCAACGTGCTACCAAATTCAAATTTAAAGTGTAGTATATTTAAATAAAGGTTTTCATTACAAATGTTTCTCATCGTACTTAATTTAAATATTGTATAAATACTGATCTCTGGATAGTTTTGGCTGAATATGAAAAAATTTCTAGGAAAGCTTCAATCTTATGCCACAAGAATTATAAAATATTGTTTATCAAACCTGATTGTTATAAAATATTTTTTATAAATTGGTGCAATATTAACAAATAGGTTATTCATGCTTTTCTGGTAACTTATTTTTAACCTTTTTACTAAAGAAAAACTTCTTCCAATAGTTTTGAAATTTCGCAAGTTACTTAGGCCTAACGGCCACAATATCTGAATGATTATCCTGAATAAATAATAGTGCTATTATTAATAAAAATTCAAAAAAATGAAACATATCATCACATATAGCAAGTGAAATAATTTTTCAGTTTTAACTGATTAGCAATGGCGGTATTTGTGCGGACCGAATCACTGCGTCAGAAATGTCATCATTCGTCACCCTTAATGGATATTAGCGATGAAATGAGTAGCCGATATGACAATGCTTGGTCAGACTTTGAGAAAAACAATCCTTTAAACTTCAAAGAGCAATATTTCACGATGACAGTAATATAATATTGCAACAGCGACATGACGACAAGTGCAATCATATCATATTTTCCATTGACATCCAATCCATCACTTATCATTTATGAAGTCATTTTCAGAATTGCTCTTTCGTTAGTATAAGTGATGTAACCTATTCGATTAACATGTTCTAGGATGTTCTAATGAAATGTAAATGTCATTTTCTCAATCTTAAACACATCTGTTGTCCTAAAGTACAGTTCTAATATTTCTGACAAAACGCATTCGTCGTTTGTTCACTTTTTTCCCCGACCCAACAAAAAGAGCTTACTTTTGATTCGAAAAAATTCTGATTGAAAGAGACACTTAAAAGTGAAAATGTAATTATAGCTTTTTTTTCCCCATTACCATTTAAAGTCTAAACTTAATTACCAAAAGGTTGAATTTCTTTCATTTGATAGTTTCTTTAGGAATTCTGACTTTCTCAAAGATCCTTCCAAGACAAAATAATATAATAGCAAAAAAATATCCCTTTATTGAAAAAGTACAAGCGTTTAGTAGCGAAAGCATAATTTATGTTTTAGTTACTTTTCTGCGATTACACAAAAACTCATCAATCCATTATATATAAATTATTCGCACATTTGTTCATATAGCCGTTGTTGCTTTTCATCGGCAAATCTTTTATCTTTTGGTGCATTTTTAAATTACAAAAAAGGGATATTCTTTTTCTTTAAAATTACTGAAACTGAATTATTTAATAATACATAAATTTTGAAATATTTTTCTTTCTTATATAGATTTTTGTGTTTGACCTCTTTTATATTATGACTTGATAGAAAAAATCGAATCTTGAAGCTATATGTCATCCATGATTTTCCTTATGATCTTGAGTTTTAACATGACGAGTTCTTTATTTGAAAATCTTTAAATTATCATTGTTATTAGCATTCAGAAACATCTTCATATCTTTGTCAGTTTTTCTTTTCATTGATCTACATTTTGTGTTTGAAAGATTTCGCAAATTTTTAAACCTTTGCATTTTCAACTTTAAAAATTTTTTCCTAATATCAGCCTTTCTGAAATTTATAAAGTGTCCATTTTTGAGACTTTTGATATTTGAAAATGAATCATTTGAATGCTTTCGTAACGTCATTTCCCAATTCTCGTAACTCTTGTGATTGGGTTATGATTTGTGTACATTACATTGGGTTAGTTTCATTCAATAATTGTGTTTTACAAATCAGTTATGATACATAAATATTCCATAATCATTTTTAACACGATTGATGTTGCAGGTATCCATCGAACTTTTCACATTCATCGTCAATTACCCCTCAACTATGTACATTGGAAGATACTGGGAGTAATTTTATCGAAACTGATAATCAGGTCAGTTGTGGAATGTATTAACATATTAATTGAGCAGAAAACATTTGTAAAATATTTACATATCATTAACAAATATCCAAAAAGAATATGTATGTTGAAAATTTCTATCTGAAAAGATAATAATATCAGTGATTCATTACTTCAACCTCTTTCTAATATTTTCAACACCATTAAGCCGCATAAATATTATAAACATCTGTATGCTCATTTGTCTGACTGTAAAGTTCATAGCTATTATTTCCAGGATGAGGTTGTTTTTAATTTTGTTTTTTTCAAAAATTTCAGTTTTCCACTTGTTCTGATGGAGATTGGTAAATTTCATGCTGGGAAAAGATTTTCGCAATGTGGAAAATAACAGCTGGGAAATTTTAAAAAACATGCAGAAGTTTTCTGAAGAATTAATATTAATTATTTCCGGCCAAACAGAAACTACAGGAACTATAAAAGGAACTACCACATTAAGAAAATTTTCACTCACATTTCTATTATAAAATGATGGCCAATGCTAGGCATTTCTAAAATGCACCATAAATGAACGATAATAGATTGAGAAAATCAGAAATAATCAGAAACAGCTGACATAAACTATATATAAAATCAAAGCACAAATATTTTTTTGGAAAATAATTCATTGCTGTAAAAAAAAAAAAAAAACGGCACACTTAATTGTCACTGGTGGAACGATTGGTACTTGTGAGGAAATCCGGAATAGTGTGTTTTTTGAGAGTCAAGAACTGGAAATCTGCTGATACTACAGCTATTATAGACTAAACTGTTTTCTAAAAAAATTTGATCTTTTGAAATCAGATAATTAGGGTTGGCAATCTCTATTTGCTCAATCAATCTGAGAAATATTTGATACTCGTAGGTTAAAAAATATGACGAAAGCAGATGATCACAAATCATATTATTGAAGATGAATGCGATACTTTTGTTTATCTTTTTTTAAATTGATTTTCAACAAAAGACTTCAACTTTTAAAATCATTTGAATGGGGGAACTAATTAATTTCGGTTTTTCTTAGTTTTAAAATTGATGTTCAACAAATTTAAATTTTTTGGTTTAGTTTAAATTTTCGGAAATAATTATTATTGTTAAAACCTATTGCGATACACCAGTCATCACTGTTTGCTGCGACAACGTTTGATAATCAAAAATATCCAGTATCGAAAAAAATTTATTATGTGACCTCTATTAGCACGTAGAAAAAATTCCATATATGGGTTCGAAAAAAAAAGTTCCGCATACGTGTTTGAAATTTCATTTGTATCTCTCCGCCAAATTTTGCAACTAACCTTTGACACCATTTTCGAATTGATCTAAAAAGAAATCAGCATTACTACAAAGCTGAAAAAGATCACATTGATTATCTCTTCCTAATATCAAATATATATTAGGAAAGTCAGCGAAACTCAAATAGTGACGCTGACTTCCGCCATTCCAGCATTTTTTGATTGATAAATTTAAAAGTTTGAAAAAAAAGTTCGGTCAGTTTCATTTTTCTAATTTGCAATAACTTAAAACTGCGAGAAATTACTTCCTTTTTTGAATCTTCCAGTTATGTATTGAAGTTTGATAATGGGAAAAAGGATAAAACTGACAACAGTGATTCACTTTCATAGGTTTCAAAAGTAGTTCAATATGAACTTCGGCGTTTATCCAGATATTTATATAATCCTTTATTAAACTGTTCCACTGACTTGATCAGAACTTTTGTATGATTCAAAAGTGAATCCATCAAAGCATACTCAAACAATTTGATGTTTAAAAATTAACTGATTCATAAAACAGTTCGATATTAAGATAGTCCAGTATGGCAATGGAAGAGTGAATTTTCAGATTCTCAATCAATCGGGGGAGGAAAAGATACATTTACGAAAGCAGAAGCCAAAAGATTTTCTTGGGCAGGTTGTTATTTCAACTTTTAATCATAGTTAGTGATAAAATGAGCAGTGAATCAAATTTTAGTTACATGACTGAAAACAGGAGAAATTAAATAGCTTTAAAGTCTTTAAAGAAATCAAAATTGTGGATTTTGGAAACAATATTTTATCTTCTCGAAATATTGCTTTTTTTTTTGAACGCTAGATATTTGATTGAAATTGAAGAAATGATTGAACATTGAAATTGTTTTACTGCATTCGGCTATTTTGATTCATTTTGCCATGGATTAGCATTTGAGTTTCATAAATTGCATTTGCATATATTTTCAAATCACTGCATTATTCAGCGCTAGAAAGAGACCTTTTCCAGTACTATGATATTTTGTTAGAAATGTTGATTTCCAGGCGAAATTTTATTACGATAAATATAATTTGCAACATATAACACCATTTATTGTATTAACAATGTATTCGTTAATTGGCGCAACATTGTTCTGTTGGGTGGAAAGAGCGCATGAACAAGAACTTATCAGGTTCGTCTTTCCAAGGGGAATATCCATCGTTATTTTGATCTTGTATATAACAAAAAAAGAATCGTGCGTTGAAAATTAGTCGATTTTAAGCATCAATTAAGAAAATGAGTGAAATAATTTGTGTAAATCACTCTAACATATGTTTTTTTTTTTTTTATTTTAATGAAAATTTGAAAGAAAGAAAGAAGTTTCAATCAAGTAATGTTGATTATCATAGCACCAAATGTTAAACTTGCAAAAATTCAGCGATATTCAGAATCTCGATCCTTCAGGAAAGAAAAAATCATACTAGATGATTTGAGAAACGATACATTTCAACGGTTGAGACGAGTTTTCCGTAACAGAAATTCGGATACGTTTACAAATTTGATTAATTCAAAGTAATCAAAAAATTTTGTTTTTATTGATCTAATTTTATCCCTTCCATATTCTCTGTATCATCTTCTTCTCAAAGTTATTGGAAATTTTCGTTAATTAAGTGATATGAAGGTGTTACTTCGTTGTATGGAATCATAACGCTTGATTAAAACAAAATAATATAAGAGAATCATGCATTGTGCCATAGGTCATAAATAATTTGCAATGTAAATCTATTGTGTAATAAACAGTTTCTTTTTTTTTTTTTTTCAGAAAAATTTTGTTGTGGTATGAAAGTCAATTAACAAAATTAAAAATGCCAGAAGGCTTAGAATGGGATATGTGGGGAGCTCTCTTCTATGTTGGCACCATTTTCACCACTATCGGTTAGTCGGGCAATACTGCATCAGTAATCAGTAATTGTCTCTGCATAATTTCATTACTTTTCACATTTCAGGATACGGTAATATAGCACCACGAACAGCAGGTGGAAGAGTATTAAGTATTGTATATGCAATTTTTGGTATACCTCTTGTATTGGCTATACTAAGCCATTTCGGTAAAACGCTTACCACTTCTGTAAGCAATGTTTGGATGAGGTAATATCATCCGAATATTTGAATCAGTCAATTTTTCAGTCAATTTTTTTAATGCGTTAATTGAGCATCCAATTAATTTTTCTGCTAGTTTTGCAAATCTGTTTATCGTAAATTTATGTGAATTGAAATATAGGTTACTTACGAGCGGCGAAAAACAGTTGGTTAGCAGTACATCTTGCAAATGAAATTATTGCAAAGTTATAAAATTTTAATGATTGGTTCTATGATTAGCTGATAGGAAAAAAGCAGCAAATGATTTCTAGATTTTTTAATAGATGTTTTTCATGCTTTTACAGAAAAATGACAACTTTCAAAACAACATTTGTTGTTTGTTTTGCAAGGGATAGATAATTCTTGCAAGGGATAGGTAATTCTGGGAAGCAAAAAATTTTGCTTATTGTCAAATCATTAAATTACATAAAAATGGATAATAAAAAACTTAAAAGAAATTTTATTTAAATAATTTTAATGTGGCTTTGAATAATCTAATTAGCCTTATTAAATTGTCTAATTTTTGACAAACATGAAGACATTATGATTCAATAATGCTAAATATAGTTTTGATATAAACTAAAGAAAAATATTTGTTTACCAAGAAACTTCATTGCTAGATATCGAGAGTGTGTCAAAAATTATACGAGAGAGCGACGCATTGCAATAGCGAAACAACGAAAAAAATCAGGAACTAGGAGATGGGAGTATATGCAGTAAGTGCTTTGGATGCTTCGCAAATGTGGTTTCAAATTTCTGCTAAGCCTAAGCTTGACATTTCAATGTCAGGATAAAATGACATTTTTCAAATTGATTATTGATAAAATCAAGTTTTCAACAAAGTATTGTTTTAATTTAAAAAAATTGTTAAAATTTCAAGACGACTGGTGGATGTTGAGGAAGGTAATGTGAAGCAGAGTGAGCAACTACTACTAAACAGTCCAGCCACAGAAACGGCTGAAGCAGTGGAAGATGAGAGAGTTGAGAGCAGGTTTGAGTAACACTAATATTTCATATCAATTCAAAACTAATTATAATACCAGACAATTATCAAATGCTTCTTGCAATGTTTTGATTTGACTTCCGCTGAAAATCTAATCAAACAACTATAAATAAAATTCTCTTGACAATCTCATTTAATCCTTTTAACTTACCGATTATATTGGTATTGATTAGAATCATTTCCTACGACAATTACTATTAAATAATGTCTTTCATTTATTTTTTACACTTTTTGCTATTTAATAAGTTTATTTTAGGACAATACCTGTTTGGCTTGCATTATTTATTTGCATTGGTTGGATATGTACTTGTGCAGGTCTATTTTGCCTCTGGGAAACACGCTGGTCCTATTTCACTTCCCTTTATTTTTTCTTCATTTCACTATCTACGATTGGCCTCGGTTAGATCATTTCACATATTAATCATTGATTCTCTTATCAATTTCGTACTAACTTAATTTTTTCACTATCATTTCTTTTTAATCAGTCATGAAGTTTTCTAATGCTTAAAATATTGCTTACAACAGGTGATGTTGTACCAGATCATCCGCATATGTTAATATTAATGTTTTGGCTGGTAATCATTGGTCTTTCAATTGTTTCAATGCTTCTCGGTGTAATACAAATTAAATTTGAAGAATGGCTTTATCATTTGATGATTCGAATGCAGGCAATATAAATAATTTTATCGTGATTTTCAAAATTTATTAAAAAATTTCAATGATTTAAAAAAAAAAAGATATTTCTTATCAGTGTAATATCTAGCAACATTTATTATCATCATTTGAACTTTTTATTTCAGTTTATCTGAAATACTAGAATTTTGGGAAAAGTTTCATTACTTCACCTATAATTAAGTATGGTACTTTTCAGAAGGAATATCAACGTGCTTTAGCATGCGGTGATCCAGTGAAGCGCAATGAAATGCTCAAGCGATTGATGGCAAAAGAACCATGGTTTATCCGGAATATGGCACCGCATTTTCTTAGTGAGAAACAAGCTGCTCAACTTGACAAACAGGTTAATTTCTTGCTTAGTTTTTTTTTAATTTTTTTGAAAAATCATTTTTTTTTTTTTTTTTTTTTGAAGAATTTCGAAGAATCAGAATTTACTTAGTTAAGTGAAATTATAATATGATTATAGATTTTTTGAACTTGTAAATTAACTTCAAATATAATGTTATTTGAATTCCAGTTGAACATTTGCAAAAAAATCTTGGCTATTTCATTTGAAAAGGGATATATCTTCCGCAATGGAGTACGAATTAAAACATTCAAACTGATAGTAATAAGCTATAATTATAGGCCGAAACTTACGAACGATCAACGAGAATGTTAAATAACAAAAATATTCAAACTGAAGAAAAATTTTTCAACAAATCTTCATTTTCTGAATCAGCTATACAATTTCAAGTTGGTGCATCATATCATTTATTATATTTTGATTTATCCTTCTGAAAAAGTGTAGTAATTCAGTGCCACAAATCAGATTATGAAGTTTCAGGATATGGGTACAACTATGAGCTTTACAAACGAAGCTTATCTGAAAGATGCAAGTCCTCAGTGGATGAAAAATACTGAAGATGTTGGGTAAAATGTTTTACCAATATTTTTAATCACAATAACCGCAAGACTTTGTGATTTAAATGCTTTCTTAGGAAACTTTAAACCTCTGAAAATCTTCGTTTAATGATTTTTATAATTCATTCAAACATGCTTATTTATCTCTTTAGTAGATGCTGTACTATGTTGTAATTGAGAATAACCAGGAATAAAGTACTATATTGTAAGTAAGAATACTGCAAAGACTTCTGTGATTTTTTAAAAGTACTTGAATTTTTTCGATTCACTGATTTAAATTTTTCTAATTGCTATTAACTCAATTTTTTGATTGTTACTCAATGTACCCTACAGAAGGAAGGATTCGATAATATCTTCAACGCTTGTTCCAAATGTGTTAAATTCTGCATTAAACTTTCACGACGATGCAAATTCAGTGTCTGATGTTACCTCACTTCCGACGGATTTCGCAAAGTAATTTCAAAAATTATCTGCAATAAGAGAAAATAATATTTCTTTTAATTTTATTAACTGTTGTTATTTGAATTTTAAATTTTGTATAATTTACGTTGTCAATAGATCTTTTTTGGAGAATAAAAAAAAGTGCAATAAATTTTGACGATCATTTTCGATAATTTTTAGCCCGGAAGGCGTTGATCGCAGTATTCAGGCACGCATATCATTAGATGATCAGGAACGGCAGATAGAACTAAGCGGTTGCGAAGTACAAACAGATATTGCACAATTTCAAGTAGATGAAATTATGCTCAAATTACATGATTTACAGGTAGAACTTCAATCGTATTTCAAAATTACATTATTTCGAATTCCTCCAAAATTTTAAAATGAACATGTTAAGTTCAATTTTGAGAAAAACTTTTGAATTTTTGTTTTTTGGTGTTTATAATTTTTAATTATTCTAAGGCTAAAGCTCGTCCAAAATTAATGGATCGCAGCATGGAAACGTCATTGGATGAAGGAACTGTTAATATTTCAATGAAACGAGAAGAAAATAATAATAATAAAAATTCGAAGCAATTAATTAATGATAGCGAGCATGACAAGGAAGTCATACGGCTTGTAAGTTGCTGAAGAATTTTTAAAAATATTAGATGCCTAAAAAAACTTCAAGTTAAAGTTGTTACTTCACTACAGGATGTTTCAACGGAAACTGACACATTACTTCCTGAAATGGTGGAACAAAGTACGGAAACAGAAGAGGAAACTAGTCACGTATTTCATCGATCTATGGAAACAGATGCATGGATGTCGCAGATACAGACACCGGAATGCAGTCGGGCCGCACAGACGGCATTTGATGATTACAATGAAGTAAAATTTCTGAGTAAAATCTGAAATTTCTTGAGTAAGATTGAAAATAAAGTTTATGCCATGAAATAACATTTATTGAGTTATTTATTAAGCATGTTGAATTTGAGAATCGCCGAGCGCATTTAGCGAAACGAAAGAGCACGATGAGCAAAACCGATTCCACAAATTCATTCTTGGTCGAAAACAAAAGGTTGCTTACCATTCTTATCGACACTTTTATTGGAAAATAAATAAGCAAACAAATGCCTATCCAAAAAGTGATTTCTGAGAGTTTTGCCAGAGAATATGTTGATCATTGCAACGGATCTTTTAATATTCATTATCTAATTGGGGTTGTAGTGTATCTTTATACCATTCACTATGTTATTTCTATACTGATTAATGGTTGCAGCACGCAGTGCTCATTTGATACGGGAGATATGTGCGATACGTTCGTACAAACGATGCTTGACATGAACAATTTTAATTCCCAAAATTCGGTTGAGGAAGAAGGTAATATGTCAAAGCGTAATGTAAGAAAGGATACTGCAGACAAATCTGTGCCGAAATGGATAAGACCAAAGCGACAGGTAAAACTAATGTTATCTATTTCAAAATTGCTATGATATTAAAATCAACGCCTTTCTAGTTTATAATTCTGCTCTTTTAACAGGTGACCATGTCCTAATAACTCAAATTCATTAAAGCAAATCTTCAGCTGCTAAATATTTCCACGATAAGCGATGTATTTCTCTCATTTCAAATTACAGGATCTCGTTATTCAAACTGATGATTCATATTTGAAAATAGCTCGACGATTAGATCAAATTCGAACAAACCGAACTGAAAGTTTGCATATTTGCATGGCGAATCCGTTGAAAAAAAGGGAACGCGAAAGTATTAGGTATGTGAGTTGCACTTAGTTTATATCCTGACATAACCAGTCTTAATGAAAGAGTTGAGGTAATTTCGATCCTTTATATTAATTAATTAAGTAAATGATTAAGCGATAAAAACTGTGTATGCATTTGACAAATAAGGAAATAAGCTTACGTAAGCATGTAAGCTTTTTTTCGTAAATTATCGAAATAGAAGAGAAATAAGGAAGACAATTTACCGTGAAATTTTATTATTACTTGCCTAGTCAACTTTCAGCTCAAAGCAACGCACCGCAAATTCTGATGAAACACAGGAGCAGTGCGAGGAATTATCAAGTAAAAGAAGAAGACAGTCAAATCAGAATGATGAAGAACAAACGCTTCCATCCACGAGGTCTTTACAATTCTCTCTTTTGTTAAATTCTCATTTCTGAAATTAATAATCTCTATAATTTAAGTTTGTAAGTTCTTCGTATTTTTTTCTTTTTTTCAGTTGAATCCAAAGTTTTACGTATGTCTTGTACCTTAAGATAATATTTTAGAAAAGTAGGAAATTAATTTTTCTTGAAGAAATTGTAAAATTTTAGCATGCCAGAAACGAGGGAAGCAACGACGCCACAAGATGATCGATAGACAGATTTTTTATCAGTTAAACATAATGTCAGTTGAACTCACTGTTTAAGTTTCCCACAAAAAAATAAACTTACTTATTTTGTTGTTACTGTCGCATTTTTATAGGGTTTATGAATTTTTTCACGATTGATAAAATAAAATGCATCTGAAGAATTTTTGTATCAGTTCATTTTTCTCCATCTCTTCATATTCCTCCAAAATTTATCTCACAATTCGAAAAAGTCGCAGTTGAGAAACTTCCTCATCATCTTTACAACAACATTATCAAATCATTTTTTTAGTAGACAGATAATTTTACAATCATTGTCATTGTAATTATTTATCATTTTGATGCAAACAACAACTGAAACAGATCGTTTTCACAGCTATTAATCAGCACTACATACTAAGAACATATCGTATTTCGCATCTTTTCAACTCTCCAATGAACAACTGTTAGCGCTGGCTAATTTCGACGCTATCTGATGAAGCTGTAACGTGACATATGACACCAAAAATAGGCGTCTATTGTTATTCCAATTTAGTTTTCAGTGATCGATTCACTGCATTAATAATCATTTTGGTGCCGAATTATTTGAAATACCGAATATTTTCAAAAGTCATCTGACCTGAAAAACGTTTTCCATTCCATTGATCATATGAAAGAAGCTTGACATTGTTATTGTGAAGAAATTTTATTCCCTTTACTACTTGCCAAAATACTGCACATTAAAAGAAAGTTACCTGTTATTATGGTAATATTTGAGTGAACAAATTCATGCGTATTTTAACTCCGATTATATAAATCGCATTTCACCTCACTGAAAAATTCAGCATCGAAAAACATCACTACCACTTACCATATAACCTGTGGTAAGGTGAGCAATTTAATTTGGTATCATGAAATGGTTATTCTATGAATCCAATCTTCGAAGATCATAAATGAACATCATTGAAATTACGGAGAAAAAATGCTATCAGTAAGAAAAACATGTTAAAACAAATTTTGATAGCAGTATTTCATGAAAAATTTTGATGGTCTTATATATATGCTAATTGTATTCTTTTAAATGTTATGTATTGTTTACTGTGAATCTTACTAAGCAAATAAAACATTACATATTATCATCTTGAATGATATTATACTTGTGATTTATGTGGGTCAATAGGTATAATTTGCATACTTTTAGCAACTGATAAATTACATTACTTACCGCTGCGATAATTATATAAAAATTAAACCGTCTCGTGTGGTCTTATGGATAGCGTATTTTCCAATACTAATGGTTAATTCCAAACAATAATGTTTTAGTGTTAAAATATTAGATTCGAGTCAAGATTTATATTTGAAACTAAAAGTTGTGAAGATATATTGCAGTCTAGTTAAGTATTTCAAATTTATTCGACACAAAAATGTGGAATTGACAATGAGTCTTTAGTATTAAGGAAAGCAAAAGTTTCGGTCTGAAACCGATGTAACACAGTGTGATAAGCGAAGTATCAATTTACTGTCAGTAAATGGAGAAAAGATAACTGTTGATACGGATGTTATATCACAATCAAAGACCATTAGTAATATGCTAAAAGGTAGAATTCCTCCCACCATTATGTTTTTCAAATTTCAAATACGAAATATCCCGACTTTAAATTAAAGATATTTGATTGTTGGATTAAAGATATCTAAACTGCATGTAAAAAGTTTGTGTAAAAAACATTAAATAAGAAAAGATTTTTTTCATTCTTGGAAATATTATAATTTAGATTTATTGATCGATCAAGTTGACGAATCACAGCCAGCTTTTGACCTACCTATAGAATTACCAACTAAGACTATTAAAAAGGTTTTGTTTGTGATGCTTTTCTTAGTTTTTTCAATTTGAATACCATAAATTACTGTTTGAAGAAATATTTATTTTACATTGGGATGATCTACTTCATCTACTGTAGCTGCAAAGAAAAATGAACTGCTAATAATAGCAGTTCAGGAAGTAATACAATAAAAGGGACGTACAGATTTGTATTATATTCATTTGAACAAATAGGTCAACTACTTTTATTTAAATTGATTAAAGAACTTAAAAAAACAATTCCATTCGGATTATTTTATTGAAAGAATTATTAAATTCAAAAATTAATTAGCAAAGAAAATTAATTGTAGGAAAGCCTCATAAAATACAAACTTTTTATGTGACTGTTTACTATTTAACAAACTCAGGTATTGAATTTTACGGCGCTGTATATGCCATTAATTGACAAATAAATGGTGATAGACGGAACAATTTCATGATAAGTTCCCATTATTACGACAAATCAGAGGCCACTAGAATGTTTCTTCCATAAATTATCAAAATAATTACATGCATGCAAGATAATTTAGCTGAAGGATTTTTCGGAAGTCATGGGAAAACGAAGACACTCTAAACTGATATTTCATGGATTGTGTCTTCCACAAATACTTTCATCTCCAGCATGCCTATTTTAGTAGCACTAATTTTTTTCTAGCAATCAATAAATCCAATCCGTCCTTCCCGTATTTTCCCTTTTTTAATATATTTTGCTCTTTTGGGATTAAATGCCTGTCCGAAATGCTCAAGACCAAGAAAATATTCTCAAAAATACAACAATCAGAATAAAAGATGCAAATCATAAATTTTTTTCAAGATTCATTTGTCTAAAGTCTATCTCATTAAATAGAATTACAGAATTTTGCGTAATTTTCGAAGTTTGAAGGTTCTGGAATGGTGCACACATCGAGCACATCTCAGTGCCAATGCAGAAAAATCGGAAGAAGAAAAGATTTGGCAACAAGATTTCCTTGCCTTGCCGGACAATGGAGAACTCTTCGAGCTTGTTCAGGTCAGCATGACTCAAATATTTAGGGTCAAAGTATGATGATACTCTTTCTCATATTCAAAATTCAAGCGATAATCAAAAATCACTCCATAGTTCAAGGCAGCGAATTACTTGGATGTTAGCGATTTGCTCTCCATTGGCTGCAGAACTATTGCAAATCATATTAAAGGGAAAACTGTGGAAGAGTTACGAGATTTTTTCAACATCGAAAATGATTTTACACCTGAAGAGGAGGCTCGTGTAAGTGCAAAAAATAACTATTTCATAAGTCAAAATATCAATGAAGTCTTTGTCAAAATTGTTTTAAATTCGAATTGAAGTTCATGAAACTTTAGAACACAATGTGTATTAGATATTCTTTCCTTAAAATATTTTTCTCGAAAGAATTCTGCTTTAATATTAGTCTTATTTCAGCACTCAGTGCAGAAAATGTTATACTGCAAAAAAAAAAATACTGGAAAATGTAATTTTGTAAAATATTTATTCTGATCAAAATCTTTCAGGTTCGAGAGGAGAATGCTTGGTGTGAAATGTAAAAATTGGATAGTCTAAATTTCAACTAAAAATCCAAGTATAAATCTAAATGTTTGCTTTTCATATCCAGAATAAAATTCCAACGACTTTGCTTCAAGTTTACTCGTAGAAGAATGTAAATACTAATAATCAGGATTAAATATGCTAGCCAAGATAAGGAGTTTGCTAAGGATCAAAGCAAATTAAGATAGTCTTGCTGTTGAAGAAGTTTTAATTGAGAGATGATTAAATGATATACAGAATGCCATGTTTTACAGTTGCTTTTTAAATTTTTTTTTTCAAGAATAAATCATTTCCTTACTAGCGACAAGAATATGAATGATTAAAACTAGATTTTTAATTGGAATTATTAAACTTTCCCGTCGATAGCGTCCATTAACACTTTGTGATTCTCGACTTCCTAAAAATTTGAAAGATGTCATTTAAAAGAGAATTAGAAAAAAGAAGGATGTAATAAAAAATAAAAATTAAAAAAATGTTATGAAGAATGAAAATTAAAAGCATGTCATGAAAAATGAAAATGTTATGAAAAATGAAAATTAACTTTAATTAGTGGTTTCGTACCAAAATAAATAAATTCAAAGAAATTTGCCAATGCGACAATAGGCTGCGTCAAGCTTCTCAATCTGTGGTAACATGCGAATTATTTTGCCTCGATAAGTATTACATTCCGAAAATGGATTCATCTCTAGATAAACTAATTTCAAATTTGGCAACTGAGCCAATTCATCCACATCTGCCATTCTGGTCAACTAAATTTTGCGTTAAATAAAAGAATTTCATCGATATTTCAATATTTTTAATTTAGTTGTAACTAGCATACAATAAAATTTTCTCGTTATTTTTAGAAATTTCTTTTTGCAAAAACTATTCACTAAAATTATATATTCGAATTAAATTAGTTACATATCAAGAACTTAATTTCAATTTTCGAAAGCACTAATTCCAAAGAAATTAGCAAACCTGATTGTTTTTAGCCCAGAAATCGGTAAGTTTTTGAAGATAACGGATATTTGAAATAGAACGAAGACGATTGTAATTCAAATCAAGAATTTCCAAATTGGTATTGCTATCCAGACCCGTAATGTATTCTATGCCGTTTTGTGCTAGATACAACTCCCGAAGTGCTGTTAATTTGTCCAAACCCTAAAAAAATAATGTTTTCAATTTTCACAAAGTATTTCAAGACGATTGATAATATATAATGAGAGCACTACTCTGATGTAGAAAACATTGCAAGTTTGCTACTGATCTTTATGAAACAGAAGGACAAAGGAATTTTTTAGTAGCTCCAGCACTGCCGGATCTTGCCTTTCATCTTTGTTCTTGTATAAACATGTTTCATCAAAATATCTTTGTTCTTGTATAAATATGTTTTATTAAAATCGCGTACAAAACAATTTGAAATAGCTTCAAGTTTCAAATCCTATGTACCGATAAAATCCAAATCAAAAATATAATAACTAGAATTTCATATAACCTTGATCTCTCGGATAGCATTAGCTGGAAGACTGAGAACTTCAATATCTTTCAACATTTCCAAATTTTCGATCTCGGCAATTTGATTAGCACCCAGAAACAGTCGTTTAATTTTCAAATTTTTTGAAAGATTTTCTATCTTTTTGATTCGATTGTCGCCAAGCTCCAAGTATTCCAATTCAGTGAGCTAAAAGCAATGAGCTGTTTCAGTGAGTAAAAGTTTCCACAAATTTAATTTTGTAAATTTGTCAAAGATAGATATTTTTTTAGACGATTACTCTATTAAAAATGTATACAATTTTGGTGAAAAACTCTTCAAGAAATTAATCACCTCGTCAAGTCCTTCGATTTTTTGAATCTTGTTGTGGACAAAATAAGCAGTTCTAAGCTTTTTCAACGACGACAAATTTTCCAGCACTGTGATACGATTGAATGACAGGTCCAAGGACTCCAAATTGACCAATTCATTTAAGTTCTCGATCTTAGTGATCTAAAATTTATACAAATTTATTGTCATCAGTGTTGTATTTGTCTATTTTATTCATCTCCTACTGCTCTTTTTTTAAAGTTCAAGTAGAAAAACTTCAATAAAGTGATTTGAAACCTGATTATCATAAAGATCGAGTTCAGTGAGTGTGACAAGCATATGTAAATTTTCAATTTTTTTAATTAAGTTCCAACGCAGACACAAATAATCGATTTTTTGCAAAAAGTCAAATCCCTCGATTTTCTTAATTCGATGTCGTGTCAAATCAAGTTCTTTGACATTCTGATCAACCTATAACTCGAAAAGTAAAAATCGATGTTTTTTTTAAAAAAATTCGATCAAAATTTCAAAAAAATTGAGTTAATTACAACACTCTCACAAATTCAACACAAAGCATTTTGAAACATTTGTGTAATTAATGTGCTTTCAAATCCAGATTTCTTATCACTTTAGTACATCCTAATTGCATTGAATTTTATTCAGATTACATTGGAAAAAAAAAATTAGACTATAAATTAGACTATTAATTAGACTATTAATTGCACTTGGAAACTGTTTCTGCCATATAACAATATTTTGTCGAAACAAATTAAAATGAAAGTGACAAGTGCAGGTGCAACGTATCATGGAAAGCTGATAAAAAATAAAGAGGAGAGATGGCGGATGATATGCAAAATATATTTGACATCTCCCTAAAATTAATTATAACATATAAATTCACTGAAATATTATAGCTGGGAAAAAAGATACTTCCAGTAATTCGACATTTTGCTCCTCCACTTGATCCTTTTCTTCAGCTTCTGGAACAACCATAGACAATGTATCAGCACACATTGCGTGAAGTGAAACAACGCAAACACTGCAATTTCAACAACCGAACACTGTTTAAAACAGTATGAACTCTTTTATTCATGCAAATTTTCAACTTCTGCGCGTTTATGCAAATTAATAACATCTGATGAATGAACAAAAACTCTAGCAGAAACTTGGACTGATATGCAAAAAGTAGAAAAAGGCGAGGAACAAGTAAAACTAATAATAGAGTATACAGTAAATGAAACTACTAGAAAAGTTTGCATTGGATATAATTAAGAGAAAAAAATGAAATAAAGTTGAAAATGGAAGTATGTACAGAAATTCTGAGAAGTATAAATAAAGATGATATAAGTAAGAAAGCAATAAAAGATTTGAGCATTTTTAACCATTCCAATGCACTTCAAAGAAATCAAAATCAAAAAATTTACCAGTGTTAAAATTTGCCGGAATTCCTTCAAAATGGAGCAAAAAATTTGAAATTTCAAGTAGTTCAACAAAAATTCGAGAAATAGAAGAATTGGAATGTGATTGTCTTATAATAGAAATACGATAAATTTTCAAAAAAACTAAAAATCAATTCAAGCATGGAAAAAATTCTGCGAAAATTAATTTGAAAATTAAAGTTAGCTGATCAGAAGGTGAAATGAAAAAAAAAAAACAAAAGCTTGGTAAACTTTAATGATTGATAAAAAGTTCGGAAAGAGATTAGGAATTCAAAAATTTTAATAATCCAGAAATTTAAATACTTTAAAATGATTGAAAAACTAACAAGGTTTTTCAAAAATTCAGTGATTTCAACTCTGAAGCTAAAAATACAAACTTTTGAAAAATCTAAAATAGAATACCAAATTCTGAAAAATTCGGAAAGTTGAAAGCTGAAATATTTTGAATTGGAAATCCAAGCCACTTATATATTATCCAATAGATATTTCTGATAGGCTACACTATGAGCAACTTTTCTGATTTCAGGGATCAATAAATTAATGAACAGTATATCAAGGAAGATAACATGTATATTGACAGTTCGAGGAAAGAAAGATGGAAGTATCTTAACGCAAGAATTCACTGCTTTCGAAACAGCCTAGAAAAGACTGACCTAAAAGAAATTAAAGCTTAAATGAAATTTATTATGTTGAGCTTTACAATTTCATGTGCATTGCTAATCATTTGTGTAAAAATATAACAATATTATTGCAAATTATCAAATAAATAGTATTATTATAATAAATGTCACAATTAACAGTAATTAATAATGATTTAGAAAAGACACAATGATCACTTCAATCCACTTTTATCACACGTGATATGCACAGATGAAGCCTTGCTTTTGTACATGTTGTTTGCCATACTCGAAATTCGTTAATGTATTATTAAAATCACGCCACATTCCACCTGTAATTTCTAGTTGGCCTCGATTTTGTTGAATACTATAAGGTATTGCATCGATGAATAATCCTTTTATCATTAAAATTCTTCTTTTTTTTAATTTTAAAATCGATGGAATTTTTTTATTAATGAAATTTTCTCAAATAAGGTAAAAGTTTCTTAGCACATTTTTTGAACATAATAAGAAAAACTATGTTATGCGATTGTTTTTTTTTTTGGCTCATATTATCGAAATTAGCATTCGTATTTTATCAAAAACTTTTTTTTTTTTTTTTTTTTTTAAAAAAATTTAAAAAAAAAAAATAATTAAATAAATTAATTTTTTAAAAAAAATAAAAAAAATA